>WEIV01005655.1:147218-166238 GCA_013390005.1 Calyptomena viridis | reverse complement strand
CAAACCACAAGCTGAGAGGGGTAACGGGCCTTCACCCACCTGCAGCAACAAGTCTGTACAGGAAATAAATTACCTTCTCTTCAGAAGGCATCCCTTTACTACCCCTCACAGTGAACCAAAAGCATTTCTGAGGGTGGGAAGCATCTAGAGGAACATCCACCACTGCCCGCAGCTCTGAAACCAAGAGAGAGGAAAGGGGAGCTCTGTTTGACTTGTTACAGCAACAAGGACAGAGGAGAAGGAAAACTGCACAGAGGAGAACAAGAAGCAGCACAGTGATGCCTCTCAGAGCATCCACGTTGTTTGCAAGGGAAGTGGTGGTGGTGGGGATCTCCAGCAGGGCAGCAGGATCCATCCATGACTGTCACCAAAGGGCTGTTATTCCGCTTTTAAATAAGGAACAGCATTCCTCAGGGACACACCAGTCCCCAGGCTCTGGTGCGCCTGTTACAACCCCCCTTCTCCACTGATCTGAAAAAATTCCCTCTCTTCTCCAAGGTAGTGAAAGTCAACTCTTTCCCTCTTTCTTTGTCACACTATTCTGCCCAAAACACCTCCAAAACCTCTCTCTTCCTCTGAGGAGGAATACAACCACTTCTGCCTATGCAGTGCCAGTCAGGTCCCAGCTTGCCATGAGCCAGAAATTCCCATTTTTAAAGCACACAAAGCATAAAACCTCAGGAAGAGCTCTGGACTTACCCCCACTTCTTCCACATTGCTACAGAAGGCAGCCCAAGGCAAGCCAAGCAGGAAAGAGGAAAAAATTAATCCCTCCCACCTTCTGAAACACAAAACTACCCACTCCATGTGGGATCTGTGGCAAGGCAGAGCAGGTGGAGGCAGAGGGGACTCAGCTGCTCCATAAAAGGCTGCTGGATGGCTGAGAGAGGGAAAGGTAATCCTGTGCAACAGGGAAAACCTGGTAAAACAGGTCAAAAAGGTAAGTGAAGAGCCATGTTTTATAGGGGCAGCAAAACATTAGTCACTTCTTAGGCTGAACCCCTTACAAAGATCCTGTGGTACAGCTGCTGTAAAACCTCTTTGGTTTTCCCCTCACAGGAAGGAGGAAAGGGAGTTTGGGTTATTGTACTGTCAGTATTTCAAAATAAAGCATGATGTTTGCTGTATGAAATTATTTATGCTTAACCAAGATAAAAAGGGAATATACAGAAATGCATATTCTGCTACAAATTTGGGTACCTAATGCTTGAATTTTTTAAAAATAAACTATGTTATGTAATAGGAAGTGATAGGAAATGCTTGGATTTAGGTGCATGTTTGAATCAGAAAATGCTACTTTTCCTAGTCTTGGAACTTAAATCTACCTAAAATTTTTTCTTTTAAAGAGTTTCATACAAGGGCATAAGTAGCTTTAGAAATTATTTGTCTTGTTTTTGATACTTAGAGCTGAATGTTATTTGAGGAAATAGAAATAACTGCAGTGATTTAGATGTGTGAATCCTTTTAATATAAAAAACAGCCCAGAGGGGCTTTGGAGGAAAGAAACGTGTTGCCTTTATGAGAGTTGTCTGTAGGAATTCCTCAGCCAGGACTATTTCCAGGGAGTGAAGGTGATCCTGGCAGTCAAACTGAGTACTTCCCCTCTGCTGGGTGAGGAGCAAAGGGAAGATGTGGGAGAAAAGCAGAGGTGGGGAGGGAGGAGAAGGCAGATCCTGCAGCCAGAGGTCTGTCCTCATCCTGGCTCAGGGAACAATTATCCCAGGAAGGAATGTGCTCACCCCATCTGCTGGAGTTGTGCCTGGTGTCACTAATACAGCAATAAGCAGGCAGGGAGTCCTGTCTGAAGGGAAATAAAGGCCCCCCAAAGCCAAGCCTTGTGTAAGGTGCTGTTTGCTCTTCAGCAGATCCGTTGAGATAATGTTGGCTTTGCTTTGCCCTTCATGATGTGCGAGATCTCCATTTCCATGGATCCCTCCCTCTTCCCAAGGAGCCCAGTACTTACCAGAGAGGGAGAAAAGAATATTCCATTAAAATAAATTCCTGCATGCCTTGCAGCTCCCCTGCAAATCCAGGGTTGGCTGCTCAGCAAACAGGAGGAGGTTGCTCCTGTCCCTGGTGGATTTTGGCTCTGGGAATGAGGAGCTTGGGACACCCAGGCACTGTCACAACTCGGGGCTCCACAGCTGGTGGAACATGAGGTGAGGATTCACAAAGGCTGAGGAATTATAGATCCTATTGGGATCATTGTGCTGATTTTATGGTCTTTAAAGCTGACCTTGGAAAGGACAAATGGAGAAGGAGCAGGGTAAGGCTTGAGAAATGCATGTCCTGGCTGGATTTTCCTGGGAGGATGAATAAAGAAGGAGCAGGTTTAACATCAGCAGGGCCAAAGAAGCTTTGGGAAGACAAAGGGTTGTCTGACAAGAGCTAATTCCTTTCAGCATTTGTGTTTGGTTTTTTTTTTGTCTGGTAACTGTAATTTATGTCAAATATCTGCCATGTAATAAAACGAGAAGGAAAACTTTCACTGCAAAATTGCAAAAACCTCCATCTACTCAAAGCTATTAATAAATTTGGATCTGTCACACAAACACACATTGAAATGGAAAGATAAGAATATTTTTAAATTGAATTAAATATTTTTCTTTTCCTGAGAAAGAATTATTTTTGAGCCTTCTACAACTATTATTAAAAAAGAAATTCCCTCATTCCTGTATCAGTTTAAAACCCCCATGGCAAGATCCTTATCACAATGGCTGGGCTGCTCTCATGCTGAATTTTGGATCACTGAAAGGGGGATCTGCTGGCTCTGGCTTAGCCAGACCATTCACAGAGCAGCACCACCAGAAATGCAGAGCATGCAGAGTAAAAATCCCTTCAGTGTTGCAATAGGCAAAACTCCAAGGATTTTCCAGGATCATTGCACAGCCAAACAGCCACAGCAGGTCTGAGCAGTCAAGGCTAAGCTTGACCTCCCTCTCTGCTGCTGGGACACGTTCAAGCAAACCCACCATCACATCCCTTCACTCCATGTTATCACAGACATAAGGTGTGGAAGGAATTAATTATGGCTGATTGAAAATTAAATCCTCCCTTGCCTTTGGTCTCTGTGTTTCTCTCTCTGCCTCAGCCTCTGTTGTGCTCTGCTTCTGCCACCTTCTCCCTGGGAATAAGTTCCTTACTTCTCTTTGCCCTTGGCATCAAGCTCTGGCATCTGCTCCAGCCTGGCTCCTGCTGTTCCCAGCTCCCTGCCTTTGCTCCAGCTCCTCTCCCAGCAGCTCAGTGTCACACCTTCCTCTCCTCAGCTGCAGGGCCTCCCTCCCTCCTGCCTCTCTCCAGCCCAATCACTCCATGGAGCAGCTTTCCAGGGGGCTTTTCCACCGCAGCTTCTCCGAGGACACACCTGACCCTCCTGGAGTGAGTCTGAACTCTGGGGTCCCTCCCCAGCACAAACCACAGTTTTCCATGGAAAGAGGGGAACAGGAGGTGCAGAGGGAGCTTTTTGCCTTTCAGCAGCTCTCAACACACCAATGCTCAATAAATAAATGGATTAACTGAGTTATTTTGTGGCAGGTGGAATGTTTGCCAAGTAGACACAGGAACTTAATTTCATTCAGCTCAAGGTTACCTGGATGCCTGTCCTTCAAAACCCATCACTGGGTTTTGTGATGAGATTTGAGGGAGATTGCTGGAGGCAGAGCCCCACACCAACTGTGGCCACTGTCCAAACAGAGCAGCTCCAGAATTCCAGAGCATTTGGGAAGATTGAACCAGCCTGTTTAACAAACCAGCCTGAGTCACTGAGGCAGTACTTCCGTGGAGGTCTGGGAGAGCTTTCCCTGGAAGTTTTCTTACACTCTATGACAAGAGACACTGAGAAACGTGCACCTTAATTATAATTTGTTATTTTATCATTTTGTTGGAGAAAAAAAGTAGGTGGATTAATCCTGAGTTCCATCTGTCACCTCCTCTGTCAAGGCTTCATTACCATGCAAGTGAGATGTCAGCCCCTCACTGCTTCCAAGAAATTTCTGTGTTGAAGTCCAAAAATGAAATTAGCCAGCAGAGAAGGAAAGGGAACAGTCAGGAGCACGCAGGTATTGAGGAGAAAATCTCTCTTACCTCTGAAGACACATTGTCCAAGAGAAACCCAACACACACTTTTGCACCATGAAGTTTTGGAAATGAGCCTTGATATTTGTGCCTGAATTACGTCAGTTGTGTGCTTTATAAAAATATTAATTCCAAATCATTATTCCATCGTTTAGCCTGTGGAAATGCACTACTCAAATATTCAATAACACAGTTAATAGAAATCATAGAATCACAGAGTGGTTTGGGTTGTAAGGGACCTTAAACACCATGCAGTCCCAACCCCCTGCCATGGGCAGGAAATGCCACATGGAATAAATCTCCAGCTGTTAATGCATCTACAACTACAGCCACTAGAATTAAAGTTACCTGGGTGTCCATCTTGAGTGCTGTTACCAATTATTGCAGGTAAACCATTCAAAAGGTGCTTTGAACTTGGATAAGGTCCTTGGTAACACTGTGCACTGGGCAGAGACGACGTCCTCACCCGAATTGAGTGCCCTGAATAATTCACTGCGAGCCAGGCACTTTGTCCCCTGGCACTTGCATACACTTAGGGGCCACTTTTCCAAGATAAGAACTGGAAACTGAATCTTCCTTGAGATTATGTTGCACCAGGGATCTTTGAGGAGTTGGTGTAAGCGTTCTATGTGAATTACAAACCACCCAAATAAGTGAGAGCACCCATGTGCTGCACTAAAGCTGCCCCTGGAGTCAGCCAGGCCTGTGGCACCACAGCCCAGGTGCTGGGTGCTCACCTGCTCCTTCACAAACCAGTGTCAGAGGCTGCAGGAGCCGAGTCCAGTGGGAGCTTGAAGGTTAATAATGTATATTCCTTTGGTTATAGGATCTCCCCTCCCAGGCTGAGGCTAAGCCGTGCTTAAAAATTAACAGTGCACATATCCCACAAAGGAGGAGCAGGTGCTAAGTCTACACATGAATCTTTCATGTGATTCCAACTCACACAGGAAATTTTACCAAGTTCCCTGCACTGCTGCAGCCTCGGGGGTCCCTCCACCTCCCTGTCCACTGGCACAGGGTGGGAATAGACTAACCCTGGAGAAATGGGAATAGAACAGAGTGGAGGAGGACTCCACTCTCACAGGCACATGTTGAATTGTGCCTTTTTCTTCTCCAGGGTCCTGACGTGCTGTAACAGGATCTGGGGAGAGGCCGTTCCAGCTCCGCTGGCGTCGGTGCAGCACCAGCCTCACACCCAGAATCAACTGATGGAAAACTGGGCTCTGAGCTTCAGGTGATTGCTGCAGCTGCTCAAACAAAGAGGAGACAGAAAAAATATTTATTTTCATCGTTATTGGCATCATTATTAAACTCTTTCAAGATTTATCCTGTCCATTCCTTGTTACACACCATGTGGTGAGTCTGAAATGTGGGTGAATATTTCAGTGGGTGCCTGAACCCGGCCCAGAGTGCAAAGCTCTGCAGAACAAAGGCAATGAGCACTGACACCACAGAGCAGCAGCAAAGGTCCAGGGGAACAGTCCCAGAGATGAACTTCTGGAGCTTCTGGGAAATGCAGGTAAACCCTGCCCAGCCCCTCAGCTCAGATCTTGGGCACCTTCCAGGAAAGGGAGAGGAAAATACAGTGCCTAATATAATATAATTGGTGTGATATAGAGATGAGAAGCATATAAATGTGTATTTTTTACTTCAGGGCACTGAGGAAAATCCATTCATTTCTGTAGGGCTGACCATGGGAGTGGAGCTGGGTGTGTCACTGGGTGTTGGAACACAAAGTGTGACCATGGCCAGTCAAACTCTCTGAGTGGGTGCTGTACTCACCATCCCAATCCCTTATTTTGCTGACAGAAATTCCCAAAGTCACTGTATTTTGACACAGACAAGCAGTGTATTTTCAGCAGGCTGGCCTGGACTCTTGGATATTCGTGCCTTGAGCCCCAACAAGGGGCCTCTCTCAGATAGTTCCAACTTGAAGGGGCAACAAAATTAAAATANAATGCTGCACTGAATCCCACGTGCACAGGGAGCAGAGAGCTCATTCCCGAAGGCAGCTCCCAGGGATGACTCCAGGAAATCATTTTGATGTGTCCTGTTCTCCCCATCCCCCAGCACAGCCCCTGGTGCTGGCCTGGCTCCAGAAGGGACATTTCAGCACCTGGCTCTGGCTCCATGTCACAGGTCCTGTGTGTAGAGAGATCACCTTTAGCCATTATTGATCTCAGGAGTTCAGATTCCTGCCTTCCTCTGACATGATGAATGACTTTTAAGTAACATAATATCTGGTTTCCTCCTCTCTCACACACCCATTTCATTGCCAGCGACCAGATCCGAAAGGATTGTTTGCAGTCAAAAGGGAAAGAGAAATCCTTTACCTCATGCCCAGCCTCCTCTTGTTCATATTTAATGGAATTCTTGCTTGTGTTAAAATGGCGATCATTCACCCCCAGACTCAGTAAATTCCAAACATCCCAAGTAACAAATAGCACTGCTCTATGCTGTTAAAAATTCCAAAATACTTTGTTTCCCTTTTCAAGCTGTTCTCCAGGTAAGTGCAAGCTGGCCAGTGAACTGTAGGGGCTTTCCTGGATATATAAATTGAAGAATAAAGCAGGCCAGGTGTTTCAGGAAGAAACACGGGGCAGATCCATGAGCTCAGGATCCAAGCCTCTCCCACCACTGCTGAGAACAGCACTGGGAACAAAGTCCTCTCCTTTCAACCCTCTACCTCAGGCCTCTCTCTCGGCCAGTTTTAATGTTTCAGAAGAGTATTTTTTGACTGGCTAAATTAAATCCTCCTCATTCTTTTTCAAGCCAGTTAAGAGAAAAAAACCCAAGCCATTAGATCTCGAATGTATCCCATAAAAAAGTTCATCTTCCCAAGGCAAACAAGGAATCCTGCAAAGCTGATCCATCCTAAGGAACAAGTCACTGCCTCAGTTTTCCTACCTGTAAAATGGGACTTGTTTTACATTTGCTTTTTTGCTGGCATCACTCAGAATGATTTATGGAACAGGAAAATCCACCTTCCCATGGCCTGGCTCTCATGGTCCTCCCATAGTATTGACAGCAAAAACAACCAGAAAAAAATGTCTGATTAAAATGTTGTCTGTAACTTTCTCACAGTACCAAGGAACACAATAAACCCTTGCTCTTATCACTTACTTCTCTTAAAATGAACACATCCTTCTGTTTGCACTTGAAATTGGGAGGTATTTCTTAGGACAAGGATGTAAAATTTCATCTTAAAACTGGAAAACATCCAGACAGAACTTCACTGAACAAGCAATGCTGTGCCCTGACTGGGTTGCTGGAACATACAGAAGTTAATTAGTAAAACAAATCTAAGTTAAAAAAATAATATTTTTGTTAACTTTGCTCTTCACTCCACAGTGGAGGGGAAGACACTGAGACACTTTAGCTCTGGTGTGAATTTTCCCAGAAAACGCTCCCTGCTCACAGGAAATGCTGTACAAACCAAGCATGTTTATAAAACCCAGAGAAAGATCCTGCTTTCTAGGATCCAAGCCACTCCAGTCTCCCTCATCCCAGTCTTCCCACAAAAACACACCCTCAGAGCTTCAGGTCCACATCTGCACAAC
This sequence comes from Calyptomena viridis, assembly GCA_013390005.1. Classification (NCBI taxonomy): domain Eukaryota; kingdom Metazoa; phylum Chordata; class Aves; order Passeriformes; family Eurylaimidae; genus Calyptomena; species Calyptomena viridis. Next base: position 158,604 of record WEIV01005655.1, on the reverse strand, counting down.
ATGACTGACAATCCCCCCTCTCCCTTGTGTGTCTGTGGTGAACATTCCAACATGAATTGTTCTGCAGTGCCCAAATCCTAATGGACAAGAGACACTAAAAATCCCAAATATAGACTCAGAGGGGCATGGAAAGCTGTAACAACCCCAAATACAGATATATAGAGGCACGGAAAGCTGTACTAAATCTCTTTCAGTCTCCCTTCTCCCACAGGTCACTAAATCTGTGCCTATAACACAAGGAGTGTGTGGTGAACTGGCCACAGGCTGTTACAAAAGGCTTTTCTCTCCAAGTTCAATCAAAAGGACAACAGCCCATGACAGACCCCTTGTATCCTGTGGTATTTTAGGCTGTCACATCAGGGCCCTCCCGCAGGGCCAGGGACAGAGGGGGGTTCTGCCAGCCAGGATAAAGCCAACAAAAATACCTAATGAGTACAGGAGCTGGGAAGGTGGTTCTGCCTGGAGGAGCATGTGCAGGCTGGATGTGGGCATGGAAAATTCACTCCAGAGATGCCACCATGTAAACTTTCAGGTGGCTGGTTGGGCTGGAAGAAAAAATACTATTTTGGTAACTATTTTTACTTCCATTCAAAATATTTGGAGGGGAAATTTTACTATTCCCTCCCCCCCATACCTCCATTTTCTCTCTAAAAAAAAAAAAGAAATTCTGCTTTCCAGCCCAAACACTGGCACTGAGCTGTGTCCTCCAGGTTTCTGCTCTGACTCTTCCTTTCCTGGTTTCTCTCCCTGACATCTTCCCTCCCTCTCACCCATTCCACAATTTCCCACCTGTTTGAACTGCTCCCCCTCCAGGTTCTCATCACTGACCCCCTGGAATTCCCAGGGAGGAAGATGGGGGGGTTGAGCAGCTCTGCAATGTGATGACGTGGAAATATATTCCCTACTGTTGCTCTAAAACATAAAGAGCATCCCTGAAAATGAAGAAGTTGTGGAACAAAAAAGCCAGATGGAATCAGATGAAAAGGATGGTCACATTCTGCCCACAGGAAGAATGAAGGCAGAGCAGATCTTTTACATGTGATTATGGAATCATGGAATCCCAGGACGAATTGGGTTGGAAGGGACCTTAAAGATTACCTAATTCCAAACCCCTGCTGTTTGCAGGGACACTTTTTACTAGAAGGTGATGGCACCTGTGTCCAGAAAAAGCAATGCTGGGAGAAAAAGCTGGAGTTTCAGCACAGTACAACATCCAACTCTTGCAGGTGTTGTTCTCCAGGTGTTGCTCTCCAGAGGCAGCTGGGAGAGGTCATTCATAACTGACCTGTGGTCTGGGAAGGGTGTCTGCACACAGGCCGAGGAAAGCACTTGGAAAAGGTGCAGTGACTACACAAACATTGAGTAACCCTTGCTCACTTCCTGCAGGACAATCCCAGCCTCCAGGGCTGATGACATAGAATTCCCATGGTTAACTATCTGTTAATTAAACTCACAGTATATAATTACTAAAGCAAGCTCTTCGGAAGGGCAGAGATCCTGACATTCGAAACTGAAGCATTGGTGTCTTGGATTCCTAAAGACACAGTTCTGGAAAAATGTCCAATTTGATGTGTTAAATCTCATAGGAGAAGTGCTGTAGTTTCTTCATTTGATCTTCAAGCAAAGCTGAAGAGGAAGCCACAGAAAATGCAAATATATTGAAGGAAATGTCCTTTGACATACATCTGTAACTTCACCTGTGTAAAGGGAAACCTGCATTGGAAAATTCAATATTGAATCAAAGCCTTCTGTAATTAGAGTTGGTTCCATGATCTTTAATTCAAGACAATCATGGTGGATTAACTCTGATAACTCTGACAAAGTTAAAGATTCTATAAAAATGGACTTGGTCTCATAACCTACAGTTGACTCACTAAATGCTGCAAAGAAAGAGCACAGGGAATGCTTTTACAAACTCCTGTGTGGTTCAAAACCACCAGAGTGAGGGTGGTGAGACCAGTTCCTTCATCAGCAGGGACTGGGATGGTGGGACTTTTGGTATAAAAGTGCAAGGGAAAATGCCCAAGAGGTGCAGGAGCAGGTCTGATCCTACTAACATACGTGTCCTACATCAGCCAGGTTTGAAATCACCCAGTGCTCAGGGCAGTACCACTCTGCAAAAGCAAAGCCTGGAAACAAACCCTCTTGTTTCACTGAAGGTAAAATACACTTTGACTCTGTCATACCCATGGAGATGAGCTATCTGCATTAAATTGTGTTTAATTTCACTCTAGAACTATAGGGCCCAATTAAAAATAATGAGGCCTGTCTCCAACTGTCAGGCTCAATTAGAGCTAATGGGAAGTGAGAGCTCCTGGAATAGATTCATTTTGGTCTGATGGACGAACTGGGGCAGGGGTCTTGCCAGGGGTCAGTGGAATAGACCCGGCAACAAAACATGGGTCATTCAGGCTTAAGGAGCCCTAAGGAACCTGGTTATTAAATAAGGAAGTAGGAAGTAAATCAAATCCAAAAGCACATGAATAACCCCAACAGATTCTTTTTTTTTTTTTTTTGCTGGTACATACCCCTATATTTCAGTCCATCCATTAAACTGCCCATTCTAAATAAAATATATAACATATTAAGGTTAAACCTATTTGACAAGACCAAAGAAAAACTAGAAAAAGAAGTGCCCAGCTCCGTATTTCAGTGCCAATTTTCAGGAGTTTAGCAGGATCTATATTTTCCTTTGGCAGTGCTCCAAAAATTGTGGCAAACTGGCTGAGCTTTTATTTTACATATAAAAAAATAAACCCAAGAAAGATAATTCGAATGCAGTAAGAAACCAAGCTGCCTTGATAGATGTTATGAATGATGAATTGACCACTTCCAGTGCAGCCTCAGCAACAAAAACACGAAAAAATTTGCCATCTTTCTCTTTCCAAAACTGTGATGGGACAGCCAGACAACTTCAGAAACTAAGCCATTTGTCCTCAAGAAAACACGAATGGGTGACAACTGTGAGGCACTAGACAGTAGCTGTCATTTCAGATGAGTAATTAATCCTGAAGACAGGGAGAAGTGGGGCCTGTTGCCTGTTTATTCTGGTCGAGTGACAGTCCGTGTGTGTTCGCACAGCCGGGCACTGGTGGGATGGGGATGTCTCCCAGGAAAGCCTTGCCTTGGGCAGCTGTTGTCACCAGCAATGACTCTGAGGCTCGTGGTGGGCAGTGCTGACACGCCGGGCCCTGGCTGGCCCTTTGTTTCTCTCTGGAGACACCTTTTTAATCTAATGATATCTTTCTCAATGTCTAACGATGCTCGTGCAACGCGCCGCCCTCGGCTCTTCATCCCCTGCTCCCCTCCCCCCCGATGGCCCAGCCTGCAAAGCCAGGCTTTGCATTTTAAATCTCTTCTCTGGGACTTGAAAGAGCAGTTCAGCCTCTGAGCTTCTCCCCAGCATGCACTATTCGGAAAGAATGGGCAAATTTGTAATTAGAGTCCTTATTTTCCTTCGTCCTTCCCTTCCTGCACACCAAGAACCTCAGGAGGAGACTCTGTGGCCATGTTGGAACAACAAACAGGATCACAGAGTCACAGAATCATAGATTATTCTGAGCTGGAAGGCACCCACAAGGATCATGGAGTCCAACTCTTAATGAATGGCCCATAAAAGACATCGTTGCTAAAACACAACATAGGGTCACTGGCAATACAAAGGACTAAAGTTATTCCCTTCCTCCAGTGTCTTGTCCTGGTTAAAAGTTCTGAATGACTCACATCACCCCAGGTCTGGGTGCAAACCTGCTTGACTTCAGCCCACGGATGTGCTCAGATGGAAACCACTATAGCCAGGAAGGTCTTTGGAGCCTGAGCCACAACTCTCTGCATCGGTGTAAAACTCAGAAGAACAGGGCACAGAACTCAATTACCATCCTTAGATATCACCCTGTGTTTAAAAATTAATCCAAAGATGTCTATATTTCCTGTGGTCTGAAGGATATCCAGCTCAGCTCATGCGGCACTTGGGAAAACTGAAGCACTGAGGTTTTGGAGAATTCTGGTATTTGCAGTAGGGCATTCCAGAGTCAAGCACAGGGAAGTGCTGAAATACAACTGGCCACCAGTAAAGAACAAACACCTCAAACTTTGATTTGCCAGGTTGGCCAGGAAGCACATTTCTAAAAGAAAATAAAATCACTTCTCCATACAGCTTGTGAAAGGGCACTAAAATCCTGTTTATAGAGCACTGAAGGAAAAGCAAAGCCAAATGCCACCTGCTGGATTTTAACTCTCATGTATCAAATCCTACGTGGAAGACAATTTTATTTATGGATTGTTCTGCCTCCCTCACGAAACCAGAGATTTTTTGGCCAGGAGGAGACTTTGGGTTTCTTTTCAATTTCACAACACAATCAGCTCCGTGCAGCTCCATGGTATTGTCCCTCCAGAAGGGCTCAAAATGGGCTCCCTGAATCCACTCCTGCTCTGCAGAACACCCTTGATTTGGTACCGAGTGAGATGTTGCTATCACTTAAACCTGCAGACAGTCACCCCTGCAACAATCAGACGTTTATCTTGTGCTGCTCTTTGGAGGGAATTCCAAATACAAAGCAACTCAGCAGGCAGTCGACGGATTCCCCCCAGCCCCTTCTTGGGAAAAATGAAAGAACCTTATGGGAGGAAGAGAAAAGGACACACAATTCCTCTTGAAGACACTGAGGTTTTTCCTTGTGAGTTTGCCCAGAGCAGCGCCAGGGTCCAATCAGCCACTTTTTACTGTAGCAGAACCCCCAGACAATCAGTTTGTTCCCTTGTGACAGTAACCCAGGGAACAAATCTATGATGACACTGGGACATGCATTCGTGAACTTTGTGGCCTTGGAGGTCACTGGACAAATCTCTCTAAACTGAACTGTTGACAGTTCTTTGCAGGGTTCCCCACAGGAAACCGAAGGTTAATTGACCATTCTTTCAAACCATGAAATGCTTTTGAAAATGTTAGTTTTAAGTCTCGGAGCCTAAAAGCTGATGAAACAGCGTGTCCTGTACTGGGGTGTCTTCTAATTACTGAAATGAAGAGTTATGGGCAGGGAAGGTGTAGAAGTGGTGTAATTAGACTTGTGTGTCGTGGGACAATATTCAGTAAATCCTGATATTGTTCAGAGCAGAGATGCTGAGGGAGCAGGAACTTGGCAGAGGAGCTGCTCAGGAAAGAACTGACAACTCCGTCATTATGTTAATTTGATGATGTCCTTATTAAAAGAAGGATCTAACTTTTCCATTTTAGATCCTTAGAAAAATAGGCACAATCTTTCTTTGCTCATGTGGTTGGTCCCACTGACTCCAGAGGAAAGAGCAGTGCTGGTTCCTGCAGGATTCTTCCACCTGGGAAGTTGTAGTTATGCGAATCCTCAGAACCAGGAATCCCAGGGAATACTCAACACTCTTGAAGAACTGGCAAGAAAGTGAATTTGCTTTATGAGGGATGATACATGTGTAGAACCTGTAAATCACCTGAGATTCTTCAGGTGATTTTCACAGGAAGAAAATGGAGATCAATCCTTCTGTCAGGTTCTGAAAGGCCTTTGTCACACTGAATTTGGGCTTTGCACCTTTCAAGTATTACCTCGACATCCTATGGGTGTTATTTTTCATTTGAGATAAAACATGTCCCTGTAATCACTGAAAATATTGCACAGATAGAAGCCAAGAAAAAATTGATTTTGCTATGAACACTTTTCTCCAGAAACCTCGAAGAATGTTTTTGTTTGGTATCTCTAGTCATGGGAAATAAGCCCGATGTGATCAAAGAGATTTGAGTCCTGCAAATAACAACTAGAAATAATAATATAAGGTTATAGTATCATTATATAATATTATCTGTTATTATGATATAATGATCATAATACAATAATGCAAATGGTAAGAATAGGAATTTCCCAAAATACTCATGCAGTCATTATATCTAAAAAAAAAAGTATATTTACACAAAGCTGAAAGCAATTAGATCTAAAATCTCCATTTTTGCTTCTTTCCTCACTTTTCACCTACAAAGAGCACAGGTATAGATAAAATAATTCATTGCCATCATCTGCACAACACAATCCATGAAGATTTGCTAAAAACAATGAGGAATATTAATTAAGGAAAAGCTCATTACGATGGTGAAGAAATAGGTGAGACCTGCACAGGTTCTTCAGCTGTAAATAAACCACTGCCTACAAAAGAGCAGTAAAGAGATCAAAGTGACAATTTTCTGTGCTCTGTGGCTCAAGTTGCCTTTTTCAATGACAAACTAAATTATAAATTATACCCATCAGCCAGCAGCATATTGATTTTGCTCTATGCTTGGAAAAAACATAGTTTCAAAAGTATTTATTTCATCCCTAAAATGCAAAATAAAAGCATTAATACTGTGCTGACATAGTACAAGGATTTATTCTCATTTTCTTGTCTAAAGTTAGGATATTGGAATTAATAATGAAACTAATCATTAGGCCATTAAAAAATCAGGGTGACAATAATTTTTTAATCCAGTGTTTTACCCCCTCTTGGTTTAAAGGAATATTGTCTCCTGAACATGGTGCTGCTAATTGTCACACACAGCACAATATCTACAGACAGGTTCAAGCAACAAATTTGGGCTTCGGTCCCAATTTTTTTTGTGTTTTTACAATCTTATATTGAGCTCTCTGAGTCTGAAAATAATGATTTTGCTGGAGGCTACATAAAAATACACTAAAACTACATTTCTCAGAGATCATTTTCTCATTAAGGACATGTTGAGTGTTAAAATCAGCAAACGGCCTGTGCCAAGAGCAATTATGTTGGACATTTGAAGTGGTGGAAAACACACCAACCAGCCAGAATTCTCTTGTCACAACACTCCTATCACAATAGTGTATATGATAACCACTGCACCACACAGCTATATTATCTATAAACTCCATTTTCCCCCAAAACAGACAAATATCAAGGCAAAATATTCTTGTAGTTCCCTCACAAAGATAAACTTGTGCTAAGCTTAAGTGGCTAAATTAAAAAATATATTGTCAGGCTCTGTGTGTCCTAGGTTGGTTTGGGGGCTCCATTTAGGAGCCACAGGTCCAGTTTTCCTGGCACTTGGCAAATCATGAAATCACAGAATGGGTTGGGTTGGAAAGGATTCTTCTCTTTCCACCTTTGCCATGGGCAGGAAGAGACCAGGGTCCAGCCCGGGCTGGAACATTCCAGGGATGGGGCACTGTACTCACATCACTGAATTCCCACCAGAAACATGCAGCACAGTGGATTTTGTTCCTAAGGGTGAGGAATTTCCCATTAAAATAAGTGAATAGGTCAGGTGGCAGTTTTACATTCATCATCTTTGTGAGGGCAAAGATTATTTTCTTCCAGGCCAAACTTCCAGCACTTCCCACCGAGCAGGACAACCTCTCCCCTGTGGAACAGAGAACAACAGAAACTAGTTTTAGGAGCAAGGGCAGAGACAGAAGCTGCCAGACTGCAAAAGGAATCACCATTTCTTGGTGTTTACTGCCTAAAGATGCAATAAAACAACACAAGAAAAGACTCGGGAGAACAGTCATTGCCTTAGGAATTAAAAAAATGGGTTCTAAAACTGGGATTCTAAAGGGAGTAAAAGCACATTTCCTTTTGTTCGTGGCACACATCAGAAAACTTTCCAACGTTTTCAAATGCAGTTTCCCTGCCCAAAGCAGCCTCCGGTGTGTTTTCCTCACCTTCTCCGTCGGGAAGGGCTTTTTGTCCGTTACATCCACGCATGTAATCAGGGACTGTGCCTTTTGTCCCCCTCAGAGCCACCATCTGTGTGCTCCCGAGTGGCCAGACGAGGGACAGACCCCCGGCCCGCCGGGATTAATCTGCAATTTCACACTAAATGATTTTTCAGTATCATTTGTTACGATACAGGATCCTGGAATAAAACAAACGGTCGGCGCTTTTCCAAGGGGATAAAAGGGGGAAGCTTGTAAAGTTTCCTGGGTTTCAAATGGATTGGCCAGAATCCACTTGCACATTGGTTTCATTCCGATATGAATGTCCTGGGAAAAGAGCCTGTTGGGAATTGAAACAGCTGCTTTTTATTTCTGGGGGAGAGAAAACAAACCAAATCTGTGCACTGGAAGGGGGATGAAGTGTGACACGATTCCCATCTGCATCAGGGACTGAGAAGTCACAGTTTAAAGTGTAAATAGAATATTTTGAATTGTAAAGGCACTGGGTAAATAAAGGAGGAGCCAAAGAATCCTCTCTTTCACATAAAACAAAGCTGGCTTGAAGTGTGCAAGGAAATGCTTTCTTTTTACAAAGCACTAAATGCTTTGGAAGTTCCACATTTCACCAAATAGAGGGGACTGATCTGAACTCACACCACTGTTGTCTCCACATGTTTTAGATCCTCGGGTGAAGAAGGATGAAAAAAGCCAGGTAAGTCACAGGAAGATGGAGGTCAGGACACTCCAATGTCCTTTCACAAAAAAAAAAAAAAAAAGATGATGACAAAACATGAAGCTGCTTTTCAACCATGGTGGGTTCATCACAGAGACCAGTCTCAGTCCAAACTGGTCTGAGGTGGGGGAAATATTTTGATTTTCCAGCCTGACCACACAGAGGTCACCAAAGTTTCACAGAGTTTCATAAATTTCTGCTTTTGAGGGTTTCTCAACTTTCCCCTGCTTGTTTTTTTCCACTTGTCTGCTAAAGCAAACTGGAGAGTGTGGAAAATAAGCCAAACTCATTTCATGATGACCTCAACTGGCAGCAAAATGAATTCATTTACTACAGTTTAAATGAAAGTCTATAAGAATTCAAGGTATTTTTAGTAGAAATTCAAACACAAGACAGGGAATATCTTCTAAAAGCAAATCCCTATTTTACTTCTTGTTGTTTTATTGCATTTTTTATTTGCTAAAAACCAGTTACCCAAAGAAAGGAAGAAATTAATTGCTGGACTTCACGTTATTTTAAAGGCTGCATGTGATGTTACATGTCACCAAATAAATTAGATGGAAATTGCTTGAATAGAAATACCTAAAACACACTTCTCTGCTAATATTCACTGTAAAAATTACTTCAGTTGGGGCAGGTGAATTTTCCCTATTCTTTATTCCCTATTTATTATTTATTCCCTATTCTTTAACATAGACAAGACTATAAATAAAACCAGCAGTTGTTCTGATGTTCTCTCAATTTAAATCACTTAAAGGAACCTGGTTAATGTATGTCAGAAGATAATATACACTGATATTCCCTTCCTGCACAGCACCAGGCCTCCAGTAACAATAACTGGTGAGAAAACACCTAAAACAAACAAAAAATTGACTGGAAAAAATTCTCTGGAAATCAAATCATCAATTTACAGTTTACCTGCATCTAAACTTTGGGCTGATGAGACACAGAACAGTTGGCTTGGAGCACTCTGGGCTGGTGGAAGGTGTCCCTGCTCATGGCAGGGGGTTGGAATGAGATGGTCTTTAAGGTCTTTCCAATCCAAACCATTCCATGAATTTCTCAGAGCTCTGACCTGTCCGAGTATCTCCAAGGGCAGGGACTCACCATCCCCCTGCACCCCAGGGCAGTGTTGGAACTCATTGTGAAAAAGTTCTTCGCCACAATTAAATCACAATTAAATAGATTTTTCCCTGTCGCAACTTGCCAAATGCTTTTCCGTGTGTTTGGAGAACTAAGCTCTTTATCCCATTCCAGCCAGAGCTCCCCCAGTGAGCAAACGGGGCAGAGCCACCCTTTGCTCCTCACCTGGAAGGATGTGGCCCTTCCAAGCAGCAGCTATGCAAATCACCTGGATGGAAGAATGAATCCGGGCATGGAATGTGCTGCCACAAGGAAAGCACTCAGGCGAAAAGCTCCACACAATGGCCTGAACAGGCTCCAAGGAAGGCTGAAAGAAATGGGGTGTTTCACCCTCACCCCTCCTGCAAACACTCTCATACAGGAATGCATTTTTGAAAATGTTTTCTAAGTTACGAGGTAAATGTATAATGACTGTAGAATGACCTTTTGGTAAGTTACAGCCCAACACATCTGTAATTAATAATAAATCCCTTAATGTAATTAAGGGGACACTTGCAACTGTGCAAACTCCTTGCCTTAGGCCCTGACAGGACTATGACTTTTCCTCTTAGTTTGGTTCTCCAGACGTGCCTGGTGTAGGCCTTGATGTATAGAAGTATTGATCAACCTCTACTTCTATCAACAGCAATTAACAGAGATTTGATGATCATCAAAGTGAATAGAGTCTCATTAAGGCAGAAAAAAAGGGTCTCTGTCTTCATGTTTCCTCCCCTCCCTACTCTGTGTTAAACTGTCAACTACAAGGAAATACATTTATCATGAATTTTCTGGGTTTTCCTCACGCAAAGATATTGGAAGTATTTCCCCACTTAAGTTTTGCTACACAGAGCCCAAAAGACCTGGTGTCATCACTGGCTTCAAACTGTTCCTACAAAAAGGCTGTTTTCTTGGCAAGGTTTTGATGCCTGACAACCTGGAAAAATTCCTCCTGATGTCCAACACAAACCTTTCCTGTCAGGGAGTTGGACAGAATTCCAGGTGCCCCCTGAGCCTCCTTCTTTCCAGGCTGAGTCCCCCCAGCTCCCTCAGCTGCTCCTGGTGCTCCAGCTCCTTCTCCAGCTCTGTTCCTTCTCTGGACATGCTCCAGCCCCTCAGTGTCCGTCTTGGAGTGAGGGACCCAAAACTGAATCCATATTTGAGGTGCTTCATCAGTGCTGAACGAAGAGGGACAGTTTGTTTATTTTATGTATAAATGTAGTTAAATAAAGGTGCCCACGTCTACCAGACACCCTGGTCTCCAGCCTGCCCAGGTCCCTCCCTGCCACCCTCACCCCCTGGGCTGTCTGGACATTCCATGGGTACCTTCCAGGGACAGGACCGTGTCCCTTCCACCTCTGCCCACCCTCCATGGGGCAGCCCCCCACTTGCCTCAGAGCTGCAGGTCCATGGGGAGCCACCTTCATGGAATCATGGAGTCCCAGGGTGGTTTGGGTTGGAAAGGACCTTAAAAATCATCCATTCCCACCCCCTGCCATGGGCAGGGACACCTCCCACTATCCCAGGTGGCTCCAACCTGGCCTTGGACACTTCCAGGGATGGGGCAGCCACAGCTTCTCTGGGCACCCTGTGCCAGGGCCTCCCCACCCTCACGAACTCTCCCCTCACAATCTCTCCCCTCACAAACTCTCCCCTCATAATGTCTCCCCTCACAAACTCTCCCCTCACAGTCCCGTCCCTCACCCCCTCAGGGCGGAGGCGGCAGAACGGCCTCCCCGGGCCTGTCCCGGCTCCCTTCCCGCTGCTGCCGCTCCCGGGCCCCTTCCCGGAGCCATCCCGGACCGAGACCGGCGGCGGGAGGGAGAGGCGGCTCCGGGCGCTGCCTCCGCTCCGC
>WEIV01005655.1:95385-147119 GCA_013390005.1 Calyptomena viridis | reverse complement strand
CCCCGCCGAGCCCGGGAGCGGGACCGGGGGAGCGGGACCCCGCCGAGCCCCGGGCCCCGACCCACAGGTTTGTGCAACCGGCAGCAGCGCTTGGCCGGGGACGCGGGGAGTCGGGGCGGTGGGGAGAGACCCCCCGAGACTGCCCGGAGCGTCTGGGGCAGCGGGAAGGGGGAACTCCGGGATCGCTCCAGCCCCGAGAGAGCGGGGCTGGGGAACCCCGGGATCGCTCTGTTCTCAGGACAGCGGGGCTGGAGACCCGTGGGATTCCCCTCCATCCCTGGGGCAGCGGGATGGGATTGCCCCGGCTCACTCCATCCATCTCCGGGACTGCGGGGCTGGGGTCACCCGGGCTCGCTCCATCCCCTGGCCAGCGGTTCTGGGGTTCTCCCGGGCTCCCTCCATCCCCGGGCCAGCTGTTCTGGGGTTCTCCCGGGCTCCCTTCATCCCCGGGCCAGCGGTTCTGAGGTTCTCCCGGGCTCCCTCCATCCCCGGGCCAGCGGTTCTGGGGTTCTCCCGGGCTCGCTCCATCCCCTGGCCAGCGGTTCTGGGGTTCTCCCGGGCTCCCTCCATCCCCGGGGCAGCGGTTCTGGGGTTCTCCCGGGCTCGCTCCATCCCCGTGGCAGCGGGGATGTGAACGCTCGGTTCCCCCCATCCCTGGGCTAGCGGGACTGGGGTCTCCCCGCGTCTCTCCATTCCCGGGAAAGCGAGGCCGGGGACGCCCGGCTCTCTCCATCCCCCGGGACAGCGGGGCTGGGGTTCCCCGGGTTCCCCCTTCACCCTTAACACAGCGGGACTGGGCCCCCCCAGCTCTCTCCATCCCCGGGGCCGTGGGGCTGGGTCCCCCGGTTCCCCCGACCCCCAGGACCGCTGCCGCTCCCGCAGCTTGTTCTGCCAAAATGCGGCGGATGCTTTTTGGGGGATAAGAGCAGCCCTGAGGCGGGAGCGCTCCCGGCTGGCTCGGTGCTCCCCGTCCCCCTGCCCGTCCCTCCCTCGGGGGTCTGAGCTGGGATTATCCCCCGTGAGATGTTTTCCTGCCTTCCCCAGTAACTCCGGTGCCCCCGGGGGTGCCGGTGCCCGGCCGGGCTGTGCCGTGCCCGGTGCCTCCCGCCGCTGCTGAAGTGCTGGATAGCTACTGCTGCTGACCGCTGCCTCTGCTTCCCAAGGACATGATAGAGAGTGACATCCCGTCCAGAATGGCAGGAATCATCAGGAATTCAGGGCAAACCCACCACCCTTCCCAGGAGTACAGGTGAGGCATCCATCCCTTTCAGAAATGCGCCCTGCACTATCTCCTGCTAATCCGTGTTGTTTCCTCATTTCCTAAAAAACCCCCAAACCCTTAGCATATAGAAATCCACTTTTATTCTTCTTTTTTAAAGTTATCTGCGTTCTTTCTCCCACCATAAGTAAGATTCCTAAGCTGGTAAACTGTTACAATGCATCCTTATTTAAAAGCGTTGCTGCTTGAAGTGTTCACAATGTGGTTTAGTGTGCGTGGTGGGATTTGGATGAAGGTTGGACTTTTTGGAGCTTTTTTCCAACCTTAATCTATAGTTCTCTGTTCTCTGGTTTTAATACTAACCTCTATTTGATAAACACACCTGCAGAGCCTTGGGCTGACCTCCCTCTCTGTCCTGCATGAGCGTTGCCAGAGAAGGATATTCTTGTTAAATAATAATTATTGAAAAGTTCCCTTTCAGATCACTTTTTTCATTGTTGTGGAGCAGTCATGGAGAGACTGAATAAGTGCAATAGACACTAGAAGAGCTTTCAATTAAAACAAGTACTTGTGTAGCCCTCCAAAGCACAGATATGTCAAAGGTCTTTTAGTAGTGGTGGGAACAAACTTGGATTTGCCAAGAGCCTTTGATAATTCAATTTACCTGTGCCACTGGGTTTCCATTTATCATTTAAAAGTATTGTTAGCAGTCACAGGAGAGTTCTGCCTGAGTTACAGAGCCCTGGGTTATGTTAGATTACATTTTGTCACATGATGCAAAGCTCCTAGAAATACAAAAATACAGAAATACAGAACACAATCCAGTAAAAAAAAGTAAAAAGAAATCAATTTCTTGTTTTAAAATGAGGAGTGGGACACTCGTTCCCCCCAGTCTGGGAGGTTTGCACCCATTTATTGGGTGTGGATATTCTTCTTTCAGCTTCCCTCTGTTCAAAATGCAAACACTGCAGTGCAGCCTCTTGCAGCTCAACAAGTGATTTGTTATAGTCCCTGAAGCCTCTGTGGAAAAAGGTTTGTGGAGCTGTTTTGCTGTTCAGTAAATCACTGTTTGCTCTGGGCAGTTTTCTTGGCTACATAAATATTTGTAAAGAAATTATTTGGAATTTAATGAAGGGTGTGGGTGAGAGAGACTTCAGGGGGCTTGGATTTAATTCTGTATCTTCAGTGCCCTACAGAACTCACCACCTTAACCCAGACCCTTTTTATGGGGAGAACTATTTCTGTCATAGCTGCAGAAAAAACCCTGTCTTTTTGTGGGGGGTAAAGATACAATTTTTCTTACTGCATCAAAAAAACTGTAATTTCTTTTCCTCAGAAATCACCTGCTTTTAAAATCTACTCTGCATTCTCTGTGAAACATTTTGAACCCACAGATCCCAGCTCCCTAAAGTTTTTCCACCCACTCGTGATTTTGCTAAAATGAATTATTTGACCCCCTTTAATAGAACTTTAATACCTTAAAAGTGGTTTAATAGTTTGATTCTGACAAAAACCCCTCCAAATCCTCGCCGCACCACAAACGCAGGGCAGTGCTCGTCCTACTTCATGAGAAAACACTTTGGATTATGTAAAAGCAAATCTTTTAGACTGAATGATTTTAAGGGAAGAATAGACCTGTCAAATTCTATCAGCTCTGTTTACTCTCCTGCTGTCAGCACAGGCCGGGGCTGGAACCCACCGGCCCGGGTTCTCCATGGGGGAGCAGCACGGCTCCACTAAATGGGGCCTGGCCTCCAATTAGCGACTGGGAGGCTGGGGCTGTGCTCAGAATACTCCTCTGTGTCCCTCGGAATCCCTCAATGGCACACTCGGGCTTTCCTGCCGCAGGAAACGCTGCGCAGGGAGGGGAACAAACCCCAAACAGCAGCTTCTGCTGCAGCTGGAGACAGGGAGTGGGGAGAGTGTCATTTATTTTTAAAATGAACGAGGTTACAAAAAGAAAAAAAAACCACCACAAAACCCCAAAAAGCCTGATTTTAGCAGATCGTTCTGAAGAATCCGCAGTGGATTTGACCCAGGGATGCACATGCACAGGGATGAGGTTTAAGCTGCTTTGGGCTGCTGGGAAAAGTCCTGGGAGTATTTGCACCTCGGTGAGATGGTTGTAGGCAAATATTCCCTCCACCAAGGCAGCTCTGGGATCTCAAGCAGCACAGGGATGATTAAAGGCCACGGTGTCCCCTCCACTGCCTGCTTTTATGGCACTGCCACTGCCTGGCTGCCAGTGCAAAGTCATTGTTTACAGCAGCAGATGCCTCTCGTAATTCCTGCAGAAAATACCCCCACCTGCAATATTTTCGTCACTGGAGGAGTGACAAATATTTCCAATGATTCCACTTTATTCCCATTCGGGGAATAAAAGCAGACAATTGTAGCACGCCAGGGTTTTTAAAGCCTTAACACTTTATCCTTGTTAGTCATAATTAATAATTTAACGTGGTTCAGTGTCAATATTTTGATTTTAAGTCAAAGCACAGGTTTGCTTCAAGTTTAATGTGCAGTGGTGGCTGAGCACAGAGCTGTGTAAATTATAACAACCAACTCCAGGCTGTCCCTGTGGTGTTCCATGGGCTTGGAGCTGCTCTCTGGGGATCCAGGTTCTCCAGTTCCTCAATCCCGTGGCCTTCAGGCAATAATTTTAGTTGAAATCTGGAATCTATAATTTTGATTTTAAATTCTGGTTTAACACAAATACCCAGGGTGAGAGAAGTAGAAGACCTGTGATGCACACAAGTGTAAAATGAGGTTTAAGATGCAGAGCTTGAGAGACCGAAGCCACAGGTGGGCCTGGACTGAGACTGAAAAATCACAGATTTATAAATTCTCCCCCAGGGAAGGCTCAGTATTATCTTAATTCAACATTTTTGGCTTTCAAGTGCAGTAAATATTCCTTAGGGATTATCTCATTCCAAACTAGGAACAGTCATGGGAAGTTTATCACATATCTAATAAATCATAGGCCAGTAGAAAGAAAACAGAGTAACTTGCCTTGGATTATTTGGCATTTGTCAAAATCCAAATTAAAGGAATCAAATCGTTAATCTATAACAATGTGGTGTCTATATTTTGAAAGAAATCACTAAAACATATAATATTATTTGAAGAAATAAAATTACTTAAAATGTGAAGGCAAAACTAGATCATCCAGATAAATTAACATGATGTTTTGCAGCTCAGGATTCTGTGTAAGGACCGTGCTTTTATTTTTAATAGTATATATTTCCAGTTGACAGAAGCCTCAGGTAGCATTTTGAAGGACTTGCAAAGCATTTCCTATACATGTTAAACAGGAATTAAGCTTTAAATAGATATATTTTTAATTAGAAGGTGTTAATCATTAATAATTCAATCTATTAGTGGACTGTATTGTCCTCCACTCCATTTTAATTGTCCCTTAAAATATGCCTATATTCATTAGATTTTTATATAGTCTGATACATTTTTATTATAATCACTTTATTCTTGCATAGTTTAGTGTAAATTCAGAAAAAGAAGCATAGAAATACAAACCCGAGGCTGCTGTATTCCATAAATTCCACCTGTGTCACATTCCAGTGGCGGGAAAAGGTGGCAAATATTTACCTTCCTGGTGCACAGAGCAAATCTGAGCTCTGCTGGGTGGTTCTTCCATCTGCTTTTGCACTTTGGCTTCTGGAGAGCAAGTGACAAGGGATGGATGGATGGATGGATGGATGGATGGATGGATGGATGGATGGATGGATGGATGGAGAGTCTGGGAGTGCAGGGAGGACACGGCTGCACACAAAAGGTTCCAAAAGCATAACTAACCACCCCATAATTGTTCCTGAAGAACATCCAGTGTCCATTGCTGTGACACCCCGTGTGTCCCACAGGGAGTGGGACAATGGCTCGATGTGCCCGAGGAATTTCATCACAGTCGTGGCTTCGTTCTTTCAGAAAAATGCGAGAAACCTCCAAGGAATCAGTGGAAGTGGATTGATTTAAGTGGATTAGTGCAACAGTTTCCTCTGCAGCTCTGAAATGTGCTGATCTGGAGGAATAAAAACTGGGGCTTTGCTCCTCAAACTGTCTCGTGGGGGTGGCAGAGGTGGGAAGGGCTGGTGGGACCCCAGTGGGACCAGGGTGGTTTTGTCTCTCACGGGTGTTTGTCTTCCTGGTCAAAACAGGGAAAGAGGAAGGGGATTGGGACTTTTCCAGCATTTCAGAGGCTCGCTGTACCCATTTAAAAATCCCCTGCATGCTGCAGCAGAGGTTCTGCACAACCAGGGCAGTGAGGAGAGCAGTTGAGATGGTTCCTACAGCAGTGCAAAACAACAGGTTGTGTGGTTTATACTCCCTTTACACTGGAGTAAACAACCAGCAAAGATTACAGACCTAATAAACAAGGAAAAAGTAGCTTCCCAAACAGAAAATCCTCCTGGATTTAACATGAAACATTCCTGTAGTGCCTTGTGCTTCAACACATTTTTTGCACCAAGTTTAAGCTTGTTTTGACATCAGTCACAGGTTTGATTTTTGGTTGGCTTGGTTTGGGGTTTTTTTAAACAAAACAGATTTTAGAGTCAGACCCTGACTGCATTTGGCAAATCCCAAGCCATGGGTGGTTAAAGCACAGCAGGGAGTGAGTGGTTGGGAGTTCTGCCACTGCTCTGAATTTCCTCTTGGGCTTAAGCAAATCACAGGGTCACCTGTAATTCACTTTCCCTTCATCCCACAGCAAATGGTGTAATGAGGGTTGTGAAACCCGGGGTGAGGTGTATAAAAGCCTGCAGCAGCACAGCTGTGCCTGCTCTGTTGGTGTAACAACCTTTGCAGGAGGATTTTGGAGAGTCCCCTAGTGAACAGTGGTGCAAGACAAGGAGAGCAGCAGCACCTTGCAGGTTAATCACATTATTTGCTTTTTCCTCACTGCTTTTGGTTCTCATAATCCAAAGTTTCTTGAGTTATAGGTGAGGAGGGACTTTCTGGTTGTCCTTGGGAAGCTGCTTGATTTCTGTTCTTGTTTGCAGCAAGGCCAGAAATAACTCCAAGACCTTGAAGGAAGGTGGACAGGTGGTTTGGGACTGGATGTGTGTTGTGCCTGCAGAGAGGAATTGCAGTAGGAGCTGCTGCTGGAGCAGGGGAGGAGCTGGTGCAGGAACAGGGAGAGGGCGGGTGGTTTTGAGGGTGGAAAACAGAACGTGGTGTGGGGGAAAACACCTGGAAGGGAGGAAGGTGAAAGGAACACAGCAGATAAGAGGAGCAAAAGGAGATGTTGACATTGACTCCTTCAATAAAACAGAGAACACTCCTCATCTGGGGACAGCTCAGGAGTCACAAGCCAAATATTTTCCATGTTTATTGTCTTGCATATGAGAAAACCTCTGTGCTTGTTCTGAGGACATGGTGTAACCCCAGACAAAGGAAAGCAGCTTCTCATCCCCACTTCCAGAAGAGGTTTTCTCAGGACTCTTCCTGTCCCTTTGTCACTCACACTGGATAAACCACTGAAACAGCTGATTAAGGATCTGTCACCCTGATTGCCCCAGCACAAGCAAAGGGTTCAGGGGGGATTGCTGGAAATGAGAAAAAAACTGGCTTTTGAGTGAGACTTAAAACAATAATTGAAGTTGAATATGCCAAACGCAGCCTGAGTGTTTGGGGCTGAGTTTGTTCAGAACAGAGGTGGGGGTGGGTGTAGAGAAGATGGTCCCTGTAGTCTCCAGTGACCAGTTCACCATCCCTTGGCGTGTCCAGTGTGGGATGGTGGATAATTCACCTGAAAGTGGTTTCTGAGGTGATGAACCACCTCAGATCCAGCTCCCTGGGAGAGCTCAGTGTGAGGAAGGGTGCTGAAGTCAGATCTGTGAGTACAGACCCAAATTCAGCAGTGATGTTGGTTCAGATTCCTGCAAGGTCAGGGCAGGAATGACTTTAATTCCACCTCACCAGCTGTCGTGCCAGCAGGATGCACTTGGTGGGGGAAAAAAAGGATAAAGATGCCTTTAGGTGCCTGTAACTGAGGCTTTGGTGCTGCTCACAGGCTCTGGTGGCTTTGCCATGTGTGCAACAAGTGCAGGATTCCAGCCAGGAGGCAAGAAGGTCTGGAGCTCAGGATCAGATCTGGAAAGGGGTTTCTTTCCAAGGGATATTGTTCCTGATCCTACATGACTCTGGTGAGATAAATATTTTGGGCAGATAATTCTGGGGCAGACAGCAAAGACTCAACATGACCGTGGAATGTTTCTGTATCACTCCCACCACAGGTCCTTGTCACAGGAATATCCATGGATCAGCATCCTTGGATACACAGAGAACTGGGAATAAAATCCTCAGCACCCTCTGGGTTCTCATCAGTGCAGGTGCCTTTCCAGGACAGAAACAAAAGGGTGTTTTCCTGCAGAGGGAAAGCAGAGGGGTGAACGTGGAATTGCATAATTCCACCACACCTTTAAAAATAACACCATGTTTGCAACACGTTTGGTGGGACTGGAATCTCCCCTTCCAGGGCTTTGGTGGGTCCGTGGCTGTTCCAGGAGCCCCGGGAATGCAGCCAGGGACGGCTCAAAATGGTGAATTAATTACAGCCCATCGCTATTTATCTCATTTACATGCCCTGAAAGGCAGTGGCTGCTTTTACCACAGTGCCCCATTGTGCCAGGGGCTGTGAACACCCATCCAGAGGCAGGAGCTCTGGCTCCTGGAGTTTATCCTCCTGGAGTTTAGGCTGCAACGGAAGGGGAAAAGGGTGGTGGAGGGGAACAGCAGCAAAGCACATCTGATATTTCAGTACATACTCGTGGATCTGTAGTTGTCTTGGCACAGGGAATTTTCCAGNGACTCCTTCAATAAAACAGAGAACACTCCTCATCTGGGGACAGCTCAGGAGTCACAAGCCAAATATTTTCCATGTTTATTGTCTTGCATATGAGAAAACCTCTGTGCTTGTTCTGAGGACATGGTGTAACCCCAGACAAAGGAAAGCAGCTTCTCATCCCCACTTCCAGAAGAGGTTTTCTCAGGACTCTTCCTGTCCCTTTGTCACTCACACTGGATAAACCACTGAAACAGCTGATTAAGGATCTGTCACCCTGATTGCCCCAGCACAAGCAAAGGGTTCAGGGGGGATTGCTGGAAATGAGAAAAAAACTGGCTTTTGAGTGAGACTTAAAACAATAATTGAAGTTGAATATGCCAAACGCAGCCTGAGTGTTTGGGGCTGAGTTTGTTCAGAACAGAGGTGGGGGTGGGTGTAGAGAAGATGGTCCCTGTAGTCTCCAGTGACCAGTTCACCATCCCTTGGCGTGTCCAGTGTGGGATGGTGGATAATTCACCTGAAAGTGGTTTCTGAGGTGATGAACCACCTCAGATCCAGCTCCCTGGGAGAGCTCAGTGTGAGGAAGGGTGCTGAAGTCAGATCTGTGAGTACAGACCCAAATTCAGCAGTGATGTTGGTTCAGATTCCTGCAAGGTCAGGGCAGGAATGACTTTAATTCCACCTCACCAGCTGTCGTGCCAGCAGGATGCACTTGGTGGGGGAAAAAAAGGATAAAGATGCCTTTAGGTGCCTGTAACTGAGGCTTTGGTGCTGCTCACAGGCTCTGGTGGCTTTGCCATGTGTGCAACAAGTGCAGGATTCCAGCCAGGAGGCAAGAAGGTCTGGAGCTCAGGATCAGATCTGGAAAGGGGTTTCTTTCCAAGGGATATTGTTCCTGATCCTACATGACTCTGGTGAGATAAATATTTTGGGCAGATAATTCTGGGGCAGACAGCAAAGACTCAACATGACCGTGGAATGTTTCTGTATCACTCCCACCACAGGTCCTTGTCACAGGAATATCCATGGATCAGCATCCTTGGATACACAGAGAACTGGGAATAAAATCCTCAGCACCCTCTGGGTTCTCATCAGTGCAGGTGCCTTTCCAGGACAGAAACAAAAGGGTGTTTTCCTGCAGAGGGAAAGCAGAGGGGTGAACGTGGAATTGCATAATTCCACCACACCTTTAAAAATAACACCATGTTTGCAACACGTTTGGTGGGACTGGAATCTCCCCTTCCAGGGCTTTGGTGGGTCCGTGGCTGTTCCAGGAGCCCCGGGAATGCAGCCAGGGACGGCTCAAAATGGTGAATTAATTACAGCCCATCGCTATTTATCTCATTTACATGCCCTGAAAGGCAGTGGCTGCTTTTACCACAGTGCCCCATTGTGCCAGGGGCTGTGAACACCCATCCAGAGGCAGGAGCTCTGGCTCCTGGAGTTTATCCTCCTGGAGTTTAGGCTGCAACGGAAGGGGAAAAGGGTGGTGGAGGGGAACAGCAGCAAAGCACATCTGATATTTCAGTACATACTCGTGGATCTGTAGTTGTCTTGGCACAGGGAATTTTCCAGGATGGAAAGACTGAACCCTCTGAGGTTAAAAATCTTGGGTATTCCTGTACTTTTTTCCTTTATTTTTTTTTTTCCAGTTAATTTGCATTTTTACACTAAAAGCAGGACACACATTGCATCTGTGTCCTGGAAGATAAATTTGGTTTATGCTGCAGAGTATCTGGGCTTTTAAAACACCTCAATTGGGCAGAAGTGGGCATATTTTAAAAGCTTTTCCTTCTTTAAGACATGTCGAAATTCAGCATTGATTTTGAAGGCAGCCTGAAAAATAACCCTTAAATTTGAAATCATGGAATCGTAGAATCATGGAATCACAGAATTCCAGAACGGTTTGAGTGGGGAGGGACCTTAAAGACCACCCAGTTCCACCCCCTGCCATGGGCAGGGATGCCTTTCAATATTTTATTCTGATTAAATTCTTTCCCCCCCTATTAATGAAAAGCTGTTCTGACAAGTAACAAAACCATTAAATAAAAGCGCAAGGGAACAGTCGGAGGTGGTTTTAAAAGAGTCGTAAACTGAAATTCGAACATGCAGGGAAGGGAACATCATTGACCCGGATAAAGAACTGTCTGGCACACTTTAATTATTACATATTTCTGCATCTTCGTATAGATAAAACAGAGCCTAATGACTGCGACAGCGAGTTTTAAGCTGCTGTCAGACCCTTTCCTCGCCCTGTTTGGATGCAGAGTCTGCGTGGGAGGGCGGGCAGGATGCAGGGCGCTCACGGGCAGGTTCCCATTCCACCTCCCAGCGGCATCCAGCGCATCCCGGGGCACCATCCCAGCCCGGGATCGGAGCATCCGGGGTGAGGGTGAGGCAGAGCCCTTTGTTCGCCCCGGATCCAGGTCGGGAGCACCGGGGCCAGATGGCAGGTGGGGTGCGCTGTGTGTCCGCCGTCACTCAGGCAGATTAATGGGAATTTGTCAAAGGGATGAGGAGAGGGGGGGGGAGACAATTAAGCGAGAATCCCCCAGACAAAGGGGGCCACGTGCCGCGGGCAGCGCTCGTTGGGCGCACAAAGGGGCATCGGCTCCCCTTGAATGGACCCAACTGTTGCAAACGACATGAGCCTGCTCAGTTTTCAAATCATTTAATGCTCTTGTTTTCTTCCAATCCAGCCAATCTCTGCCGGGAGAACCGTCACCTGATAGTCTTTTTATGGATTTAAGTCACAGGCCTCCCAAAATAACTGAAGAGCATAACCATGGCAATGCTAATTATTGCCCTGTAACTACAGTAGGAGAGAAAACGGGGCAGGCTGGCAGAGGGGTGGAAGGTGGTGTTTTTGGCCGGGATTTGAGCTTTTGGCTCCGGGTCATGTGTTGATTTTTTTGCCCTTTTCTTCTTTTCAAAACCTTTTTACAAACAAACAAATCACGTTCTGCTTTAAAGATCTCCCAGATAATGGTTTGGGGAGTTTTGATAGGTGTTTCTGGGGTTCCTGAATAGAGGAGCTGAAAGCTCCAGGGCAGGAGGCACTGGAGTTCTGCCTTGTTCTTTTAAGCTGATTTAGAGTCGTGTGGAACATAAAAGATGCTTCAGCAAGAGACCAGATTTGTTTAAGGTTTCTGCAGCATCATTTGGCAACAAACACAGATCTGCACCACACAGATGCTTTAACACACTCTGTGAGCTCCTTAAAGCCTCGGGTTTGAAAGCAAAATCAACTACATCCAACTAAACTGTGTTATTCTGTGAGATAAAGATGTTTTCCTGGATGTGAATCCCTTTGGGTTTGCCTTGGTGTCTAATGACAACTTCCTGACGTGTCCTAATTTCTGCTTTACTCCTCAAGGTACCAGTGACTCCTGTAATACTGTTCCATGTAAATAAATTAATCAAAGCTTTCATTTGCAATAGCTCTTTTAGTGACTTTAACAGGAGTTTGAACCACACTGGAATTCTGTAGTACTGTAAATATATTCCAATATTCCCGTTTTGTAGCACATGCTCCATCAGAAGCAAAGCAAAACAAAGTGAGCTGGAGGATGGAAGATGTGTCAAACCCAGAGCTTTAAACCCAAAGCAGCTTGTCATTGCTGTGCCTCGGGTTTGTTGCCAGAGGCAGCCTGGCAGTTATGGGATGTTCAGTCACAAACCTTTCATTCTGATCCTTTGGGATGTCAAAAACAGCCTTGAAATTTGTCTCATGTGCTTCGTGGTTCCTTGTTAAGTATCAACCACGATATATCCAAGTGGAAGAGATCACAGGTTTGTTCTGTGAGGATTTGTGCAGCAGCAGCTCTGCTGGGCCATCCCCACAGCTGGGAAAATCCCCATCCAGCTGCTCCAGCTGCAGCTCACACAGGCCCTCAGGACCTGGGCCCAGAACTCCTTCCGAGGCTGGTTGGCCTTTGGATTTCAGGGATAACACAAAATTATCAGGATAAAAGTTCTGAGAGTTTTCTCCTACACCAAGGCCAAAGAAGTGCCAGTTTCAGACAAATGTGACAATAACAGATCAGCTTTGGGATTGTTTCCAGGCAGTTTCTGGGTCCCTGTACCCTTTCCCTCTATAAATACCTCACACAAGGTTTCGAAATGATTCGAGCTGTACGAAGGAACACGGGGTCAGGTGGAGGGTGTCAGGAACCACAGGGCACATCTGGAATTACAAACACAATTCCAGCCTGATAGGAGCTCTGCCATGCCAGCCATCCCCCCGCCTCCCAGGGGCAGTGCAGCACCATCCCTGCTCCCGTTAACCCTCCCGGGTGTTCCACAGGCTCCTGGCTCCCGACCCGTCCCAGCTGAGCGAGGAGGAGCTCCCCGGGGACTTGCAGTCCCTGTCCTGGCTGACGGCCGTGGATGTGCCCCGGCTGCAGCAGATGGCCAGTGGAAGGATGGATTTCAGCCTCGGTGCCCAGAGTGCCATGCTCCAGCAGACAGGTAACACCGGGATTGGGAATAATGCTCCTTAAACAGCACAGCCTGCCCCTGGCTCTCTCCCCACCACAGGCTCCCTTAGTTGATTCCTTTTAAGTGCTTTACGTTTTGCTGCTTGTCCAAAGACCTGGAAACTGTTGGCTCCTCATAAGGGCACTGCTGATCTCCCTCCTTCATTCCAAGAGCCAGAGCCCCAGCACTGACAGCAGATCTCTGGATCTCAGGGGAATTTCTGCTCAGTGCAGTTGCTGGTGCCTCACTGGGTGAGCTCGGGCTGAGTATTTAAGAGTCGGGGTTCAGAGGTTTTCAACAGTAATTAATTTCAGCTTAATTACTTAATTTCAACTTGCAGTTAAGTAACGAGACTTTCTTGGTTTGTTTCAACAAAAAAGAGCACCTTATTTACCTCTCTTTGTTTCATGCAGACTTAGAGTAGAACTCCTTTCTTTGTGAATATCCCTTAGGTAAACACACTTGTTCCCTGCAGCATCATCCCACTTGCTTTAGAGCACAAATCCTCCTGGAGTGCAGATAGTGCTGAATGTGTTGCTTTTCTTTAGTAAGACACTGTCTGTAACCCCTCTATGGACTGTTAAACAGCTGCCACCTTTCATTCCCTGCATAAAGAGTTTTGGAAGCAGCTGATGTGACCTTTGCAAGCTGTGAAATGCTCTGTGGTCTCTGGGGATGGAAAGGCAGGGAAGTGTGATCATCCCCTCTGGAGCTTGCTGTGTTCAACTGCATCCATTAAAAACTCAGTGTCAGTTCTCTTTTCCTGAAGGACTTCCATGTGAACACTCCTTGCCTTGGCTCTCTCCACACCAGGTCCTGTGACAAACACCCTGCACTCGACAGGAGCTCCTGGAGCGATGATTCATGTCCAAGCCAGCCTTCCCCAGGGAATCCTGGGCCTCAATTCTATTTCAACACACGGAGCAAATGTAAGAGCAGGCCTTGGTGGCTCATTATTGCCACAGCTCTTAGGAAAAGGTAACTCAGGAGTGCCACGACTCGTTTGTCTCTCTCAGCAGATGAGCCCCTATGCCATGGGAGGGCAACTGTCTCCTGGTTTGCAAACACAGCAGCAGCTCTTTCCTCCCCCTCCTCCTCCTCCTCCTCCTCCTCCTCCTCACTCCCAGCAGGTGTTTGCCCTGGGCCAGAGCACCCAACAGGTACTGCCATGTGTGTGTTGTTTGTCTGGAAGTTCTGCCAAGTTTGTCTGTTTGTCTGCCAAGTTCTTACCTAGAACTCCTCAAAAAAACCCCCACAGTAAAATATCCCTTAACCTACAAAACCCACGGACATTTTGCATCCAGCATTTCCCTTGTTTTCCTTCTGCACACAGTGTAACCCAGCAGGAATCTACAACACATCCTATGGGACACAGCCACACTATTCCCAGCCACGCCTGCCTCCTCACTCTGCCCAGGAACTGCATCCAAAGCATTATCCCAAGCCCATCTATTCCTACAGGTGAGTGGGGAGCCCTGCAGGGGTGGTGCCATGGGAGTGTTTGATCTCTTTCGAGGGAACAAAAATCCTGGGAGTTCTGTGGGAGCTGCCTCTGAGGGGTAGCAGGAGTGAATAAGCAAATGAATTCCTGAATGTCAGTGTAAGGGTGGAGTGAAGCACAACAGAGTAAAATCTGAGGATTCCAGGGTGACTTCTGAACCCTTGGGAACAGAAATCCCAGGATCAGCCGGTTGCTTGTGACTGGAGAGGTGGGTCTGGACTTGCTAGGCCAGGAGAAGACCAGGATTGACAGGAGAAGGGGGAATGGCTTCCCACTGCCAAAGGGCAGGGATAGCTGGGATATTGGGAAGGAATTCCTGAATGTGAGGGTGGGGAGGCCCTGGCACAGGTTGGGCAGAGAAGCTGTGGCTGCCCCATCCCTGGAAGTGTCCAAGGCCAGGTTGGAGCCACCTGGGATAGTGGGAGGTGTCCCTGCCCATGGCAGGGGGTGGGACTAGGTGGGCTTTAAGGTCTTTCCAACCCACCATTCCACGGTGGCTCAGTTCTTTCCTGCCTTTCCTGCCCCAGCTGTTTGATCGCGATGGCTCTGAAGAACAGCAAGACCGGGAGCCTCCCCGTGAGTGAGATCTACAGCTTCATGAAGGAGCACTTCCCCTACTTCAAGGTACCTGTGCAGCCCCAGAGGAGAAGTGCAGCATCCCAAACCCTTGGCTGGTTCCTCTAACCCCCTCCTGCACCTTCCAGACGGCCCCGGACGGCTGGAAAAACTCCGTGCGCCACAACCTGTCTCTGAACAAGTGTTTTGAGAAGGTGGAGAACAAGCTGAGTGGCACCTCCCGCAAGGGGTGTCTGTGGGCCCTCAACCCTGCCAAGATCGACAAGATGGAGGAGGAGATGCAGAAGTGGAAGAGGAAGGACTTGGCTGCCATTCACAGGAGCATGGCCAACCCAGGTAGGGCTCGTACCTCCCCAGCCATCCCGCACATCCACAGCCTTCCCTGAGGGATCCCTCTGCCTCCAGTGTTACTGTCTGCAGTTGTCACGTCTTCATGTCTGTTCTTCTGTAAAACTCCCCCTTTAGTAAGACTTTCTCATTCTTATTTATAAAGAGTCAGGGGTTTGAAACTCTCATAAGCTCAGTATTGACAAAATCAACTGGAGTATTTTTGCTGCAAAACTGGTAACGTACAACCAGTGATCAATTACGTTATTTGTTTGAAAACAAAAGGGCCAGAAACTGTTAGGATTCTCTCATGTGAGTCTTGTTTGAGAGACAAGCATATTTCAGGGTGTCCCTATTAGCAGAGACACTCTGAGGGTGTTTAATTCTGCACCTGAGGATGAGCTGCCATCGGGGGTGGTTTGGTCTCTCTAAGTCTTGTGATCATTTCTTTAGCTCAGTCAGGGCTAACCATGGAAGTGGACCTGGGTAAGGATGGAGGGTAAGGAAGTAGATGGCATTTCTTTGCTGCCTGCATGTCTCAGCCTGTGCTGTGTCTCACTCAGTGACAGACACTGCCAGGCCAGTTTCATGGCAGAAGTCTGTGGCTCTGCTCCCCTGTGGAACACTTTGGTCCATCTCTGCCTCCACACCTGGGTTAAACTGTCTCTTTTCCTCCTTGGAAACGGGCATTGCTGGTGCAGAGGAGCTGGACAAGCTGATCACTGACAGACCCGAGAGCTGCAGGCGGCCCAGCAAACAGGCAGAGCCCGAGGTGCCCCCCCTGAGCCACATGGCAGCGGTGCAGGGCCAGATCTCTGTGTCCCAGCTCCAGTCTCAGCCCATCATGACGCTGTCCCTGCAGTCCATGCCCCTGTACCACCAGCTCCAGCCCCAGGCTCGCATGGCCCCAAACTCTCCTGCCCCGGCGCAGACGCCTCCCCTGCACACTCTGCCCGACATGAGCCGCAGCCCCCTGCCCCACCACCCCCTGGCACGGGCCCCGCCGGAGTTCCCGCCCGTGCCGGCGGACATGAGCACGGAGGTGGATGCTCTGGACCCCAGCATCATGGACTTCGCACTGCAAGGTACCGCAGAAGGCACAGGGGGAGCCCGGGAGGGGTTGTGGTTGTGCAGGTTGTGCAGGCACTCAGCGTCCAACCAGGGGCCCCTGGGGTGGGGTGGGACTGAGCTGAGAACTGGTACAGGGTGTCGGTCCTGCAGAGGGACCTCCCCGGCCTTCCAGGGTGGATTCTGTCCCTGAGCCAGGTGGGACAGCAAACCACCTTGGTGGCTCAAGGGCAGGCACTGCAGGAGGTGTAAAGCAGGGATGTCTCACAGCTGGATCTGGGAAACCACATCCCTGCCTGTGGGGCACCAGGGCTCTGCCTGTGCCCTGGTGCTCCCCATGTGTGCAAGGAGAACTTCCCTGGCTCATGGCAGTGCCTGGCACGGCCCCTGAGGGTGTGGTTAGCACAGGTAAATGGGAGCTGCCTGGAAAGGTGTGGAACCAGAGTGTTTGTGGGGACCAGACACACCTGGTGCCCTCTCACCACATGGTCCCACCCCTGGGCAGTGGGTTTGGGACTGACCCCCCTCAGTGCCCACAGCGACTGGGCGGGACGTGCTGCTGTGAGCAGGATTTCCCCTTTGCCAGGTAACATCTGGGAGGAGATGAAGGATGACAGCTTCAGCCTGGACACCCTGGGTGCCTTCAGCACCTCCCCTCTGCACCTCTCCGACTGCGACCTGGCCACCCCAGGCCTCACGCCCGTGTCCGGCGGCAGTGACCGCTCCTTCCCGGACCTGCAGGTCACTGGCCTTTACACCACCTACACCGCCCTGGACAACGTGGCAGCTGCTCAGTACGTGCCCCCCCAGGGCAACAAACCCATCCCTCTGCTCTGAGGTTGGCAGCATTCCACGGATCCTGACCCCGGGGCCTGGGAGCAGCGACTCCTCCCGCAGTCACTGGGGATGTGTCGGCTCCTTCCAGCCTGTGAGGCCACAACAAACCCACCTGGGACTGGCAGAACCACCTTCACCTGTGGCAACAGCGAGGAAGGGGCATAGACTTTTGTGCTGTGGGACTGGAGAGCTCTCCAGAAGGACCTGGAAGGCATCAGGAACTTTCCCTGGAATGTAGATGAGCTAAAAATAACTCCCCTGCCAAGGGAAATACATTTATTCTCCACTGTGATCTGGTGGAGTTGACACAAAGCCAATGCAAGTCAATGGGCTGGGCAGGTCCAAACTGGAGCCCAAAATGCTTCATTTGGGCACCTGGGGTATAATTTTTTCTTGATTTGCCAAATCTCTGTTGCTGTTGGACAAAAACGTCACACAGTCCCTGGAGACATTTGCACCACTAACACTTTTCTGATGTAACTATTGTTAATTTATTGTTCTGACGTACAAAAAAAAGAGCAAAAATACTAAAAAGAAAAACTCAACCCCCTTAACAGGAAACTGTTCTGTCTAGATTTAAAAACAAAGGCCTCACCCCTGAAGAAAGTGGTACTACTAAACTATTAAGCTGGCTAGATTTTAGGAATTATGCCAACTTTTAGGATTTTTTTAGAGAAATAGATTTGTTTATAGTCTTGTGTATTGTGCTTCTGTCTATTCTTGTGCTAGGCAGTATTACTGTTTTAAATTTATTTATATTTATTGTTACGAAGAGAAATTATTGAGCACTGTTCAAGTTTTATAATGCTGCAGTAACCTGTTTTACAGCCACTAAATTATTCATCATCAAAAATGCCAGCATCTCAGCCCCGGTTTTACACTACATTTCTCTAAGAAGCACTTCTGATACTGTGAAATTCATACTTTAAAAACATTCAGAGACCAAATATTGTCACTATACCATTCATAATAGTCTGTCTTTCCTAATTAACCAGGAAAAATTCATTCAAATGTAGCTTTTTTTATAAGTTTTCAAACCCTGCTTTGTACTTGGTGACAGATGTTCAAAAATGTGATGGAAGATCTGGAAATAAGTTGGTATTTAGCATTTAGTCCATTTATACTTTTATGGCCAGTAAGTGATATTTATATCTCGGGTTTTGTCTGTTCCTATAGAATTTTCCAGTGTCATATCCGGGTGCTCACAGGCTCCTCTCTCCCACACCCATCCATAGATTAAACCTGGAGGGTTTGGGATGCTGGAGCTGCCCCACTGGGCACCTTCTTGCTTGAAAATTCCTGCTGTGAAGATCAGGGGCTAGAAAACATCCAGGCCTGTATCCTTCCAGCACATCCACCCATGGGAACCTCTTCCAAAGGGCAGGATGCTCCACACCATAATTTATTGTTCAAGGACAAATGTGATTAATGACCATTTGCTGTGACTTGTGTCATCTGTGATGTCTTTGTTCTTTAAATAAATATTTCTTAGCACTAAGCTGGGTCATTGTGCATGTGCTGGGTGATGGCTGCCCTGGTGCCAGGGAGCCCCTGCCAGGCTGGGCTTTCCCAGGCCTCACTCCTGTTACAGACACAGTTCTGTGGCCAAGCTGGAGGTGGATCCTTGGCTCAAATCCTCCAGGAGAGTAGGAGTTTGCAGGTATTTACTGTATGAACTCTTTGGTGTCCCCTTGTTCCTCAAACCCTCTGCAGCCAAACACCTNGAACCTCTTCCAAAGGGCAGGATGCTCCACACCATAATTTATTGTTCAAGGACAAATGTGATTAATGACCATTTGCTGTGACTTGTGTCATCTGTGATGTCTTTGTTCTTTAAATAAATATTTCTTAGCACTAAGCTGGGTCATTGTGCATGTGCTGGGTGATGGCTGCCCTGGTGCCAGGGAGCCCCTGCCAGGCTGGGCTTTCCCAGGCCTCACTCCTGTTACAGACACAGTTCTGTGGCCAAGCTGGAGGTGGATCCTTGGCTCAAATCCTCCAGGAGAGTAGGAGTTTGCAGGTATTTACTGTATGAACTCTTTGGTGTCCCCTTGTTCCTCAAACCCTCTGCAGCCAAACACCTGGGCTGGCAGGAGGGATGCTCAGAGCTGCTCCACACCCAAACAGCTCCTGTGCCACAGGGAAGGGCTGCCCAGAGCCAGAGGCACCAAGCCCTGCTCAGATCCTCTGAGTTTGTTGGATGAGAGAAGACACAGAGGTCAGGAATCCCCTGGAGCTGAGCTCCCTTTATTGCCTGTGGTTTGGCTCCTGTCCAGGAGCATCAGCAGTGACACCTTTCAGACCAGGAAATGTCTCACAAGACCCTTCCTACCCCCACCCCACATCAGGAACACCTCCCCACAGACCCTGATGGGATGACCAAGGAGGTGCCCAACACCTTCACCCCACTGCACTTGAAGCAGTTGTCCCAAGTTCCATCACCATCCTCCTCCTTTGTGAGCCAAAGGTAACCCTGTGCTGGGGAAATGACACAGCCAGAGGCACTGGAACACATGTTCAGATTTTCCTTCATGACCAGGAGGGTTAAAGGCCACCTGAGAAGCAAGGAACAGGTCTGAGCAGGTGACAGCTCACCTTGTGAGCTCTCTTACCTTCCTGTGCTTCAGAGGAAGAACCAGGGCACTGGGGCAGGAGCCCCTGCAACCATGTCCTCCCTCCTCACCCTCCTGCACAGGAGCCAGAAAGGACAGGAGACAGGTAAGAGGAACAGTTGGGTCAGTGAGACCGTGGTGGATCCTTTGGTATTCCAACTTCAGCAGCTCCCAGAGGAGCTCACTTAGGTCTTTTCTGGCCATCAACTACCCATAGTCACATCTACTCTTCACCCCTCAGCAAGGGGAAAGATGAGACAAGTTGCTCCTCACAGTTTATAAAGCATCACTTTGAGGCTGTTTCTTGGGCAGGGTGTTAATTTCCTTGTGTTGGTGCCTGGTCATCTCCAGTCCAGCCACACAGATCCTTCCTCTTCCATCCTGCTCCCTGTGGCCCCTGGGCCAGTGGGTTTGAACCTCCAGCTCTGTCCACTCTCGTGAGACATGTCTGACCTGGTGCTTGTTTTAAAGACCAAGGCCAGGCTTTGTAACTAAAACACAGTAAAAGATTTTAGATTCTTTTTTAAACCAACTTCTGTACCAGGTCCAGACTCTAGGCTTGGCTTGGGATGAGTTTATCTCCTGGTGNGCCAGCATCTCAGCCCCGGTTTTACACTACATTTCTCTAAGAAGCACTTCTGATACTGTGAAATTCATACTTTAAAAACATTCAGAGACCAAATATTGTCACTATACCATTCATAATAGTCTGTCTTTCCTAATTAACCAGGAAAAATTCATTCAAATGTAGCTTTTTTTATAAGTTTTCAAACCCTGCTTTGTACTTGGTGACAGATGTTCAAAAATGTGATGGAAGATCTGGAAATAAGTTGGTATTTAGCATTTAGTCCATTTATACTTTTATGGCCAGTAAGTGATATTTATATCTCGGGTTTTGTCTGTTCCTATAGAATTTTCCAGTGTCATATCCGGGTGCTCACAGGCTCCTCTCTCCCACACCCATCCATAGATTAAACCTGGAGGGTTTGGGATGCTGGAGCTGCCCCACTGGGCACCTTCTTGCTTGAAAATTCCTGCTGTGAAGATCAGGGGCTAGAAAACATCCAGGCCTGTATCCTTCCAGCACATCCACCCATGGGAACCTCTTCCAAAGGGCAGGATGCTCCACACCATAATTTATTGTTCAAGGACAAATGTGATTAATGACCATTTGCTGTGACTTGTGTCATCTGTGATGTCTTTGTTCTTTAAATAAATATTTCTTAGCACTAAGCTGGGTCATTGTGCATGTGCTGGGTGATGGCTGCCCTGGTGCCAGGGAGCCCCTGCCAGGCTGGGCTTTCCCAGGCCTCACTCCTGTTACAGACACAGTTCTGTGGCCAAGCTGGAGGTGGATCCTTGGCTCAAATCCTCCAGGAGAGTAGGAGTTTGCAGGTATTTACTGTATGAACTCTTTGGTGTCCCCTTGTTCCTCAAACCCTCTGCAGCCAAACACCTGGGCTGGCAGGAGGGATGCTCAGAGCTGCTCCACACCCAAACAGCTCCTGTGCCACAGGGAAGGGCTGCCCAGAGCCAGAGGCACCAAGCCCTGCTCAGATCCTCTGAGTTTGTTGGATGAGAGAAGACACAGAGGTCAGGAATCCCCTGGAGCTGAGCTCCCTTTATTGCCTGTGGTTTGGCTCCTGTCCAGGAGCATCAGCAGTGACACCTTTCAGAACAAGGAAATGTCTCACAAGACCCTTCCTACCCCCACCCCACATCAGGAACACCTCCCCACAGACCCTGATGGGATGACCAAGGAGGTGCCCAACACCTTCACCCCACTGCACTTGAAGCAGTTGTCCCAAGTTCCATCACCATCCTCCTCCTTTGTGAGCCAAAGGTAACCCTGTGCTGGGGAAATGACACAGCCAGAGGCACTGGAACACATGTTCAGATTTTCCTTCATGACCAGGAGGGTTAAAGGCCACCTGAGAAGCAAGGAACAGGTCTGAGCAGGTGACAGCTCACCTTGTGAGCTCTCTTACCTTCCTGTGCTTCAGAGGAAGAACCAGGGCACTGGGGCAGGAGCCCCTGCAACCATGTCCTCCCTCCTCACCCTCCTGCACAGGAGCCAGAAAGGACAGGAGACAGGTAAGAGGAACAGTTGGGTCAGTGAGACCGTGGTGGATCCTTTGGTATTCCAACTTCAGCAGCTCCCAGAGGAGCTCACTTAGGTCTTTTCTGGCCATCAACTACCCATAGTCACATCTACTCTTCACCCCTCAGCAAGGGGAAAGATGAGACAAGTTGCTCCTCACAGTTTATAAAGCATCACTTTGAGGCTGTTTCTTGGGCAGGGTGTTAATTTCCTTGTGTTGGTGCCTGGTCATCTCCAGTCCAGCCACACAGATCCTTCCTCTTCCATCCTGCTCCCTGTGGCCCCTGGGCCAGTGGGTTTGAACCTCCAGCTCTGTCCACTCTCGTGAGACATGTCTGACCTGGTGCTTGTTTTAAAGACCAAGGCCAGGCTTTGTAACTAAAACACAGTAAAAGATTTTAGATTCTTTTTTAAACCAACTTCTGTACCAGGTCCAGACTCTAGGCTTGGCTTGGGATGAGTTTATCTCCTGGTGAACACCCCGTATGCCAGAGGGGCCTCTGCCTGGATGGCAGGACCGTCTCCATGGCTTAAAATACAAACACTGGTGTCCTTTATTTGGGCACATGAGGAAGAGTCCAAGGCTTCAGTTCAGGGGCTGCAGAACTGTGTGGGGAGGTGAGGCCTGGCCATGTCCCTGTGCTCCTCCTGCCCCACAGTGATGGCCCTGCACGGCACCGGCCCCGGCTCAGGAGGGGTCATCACTGTCCACCGTGGACAGGAGATGGGCCACCTGGGCCTTCTGGGCACCCGTGATGTGCTGAGCCATCTGCACCATGCAGTCCATGGTCACCTCGGGGTTGGCTTGGAGCAAGCTGCAAGGCAGAAGGGACAGGGTAAGGGGAAAGAGCAGAAAGGCTGCAGAAAGAACCACTTTCTCTCCATCACCTGCTGTTCCCACCCCGGGGATCAGCGTCACCCTTCTCACCCCAGCTCCCACGGCCCCTCACCTCCGGATGTGTTTGAGGATGTAATCCCTCTTCAGGTACTTGATGTTCTCCCTGATGGCTGACTGGGTGCCATCGTCCTCCTGCATCTGCTTCTCCAGCCACTCCACCACCACCTGGTTGTTGTCCCACAGGTAGCCCTGGGGAGAGCAGCACCGTGGGCAGGGGGTCACAGCCTGAGCTCCCCCTTCCTCCTGTGGCCTCAAAACCAGGCCATGGGGTTTTTCTTCCCACTCCAGCACGTATGGCACAGCAAAATTTCCCACTCCCATCTTACAGCCACAGGGTTAAAAGGTTGGAAACTGAAACCCAGAAAATCTTTGCAAACTGTTTAAAATACAAACAGTTAAGGTAAAACATGTTTCCTTTGCATGTTGTCCCTTCCTGGCTCAGCAAGCACAGGAGTGGCACAGTAATGTCTGTATCATTTGAGAGCAGCTCAAATCCAGTGTCTCACCTGCCCTAGGAAGCCCTGTGATGGTACAAAATATTTATTTGGGAACCATCTTGCTGCCACTGACCACCAGCATCCAGCTGGGACCATCCAATTTGAAAAGACAGCCCCAGCCTCAGGGCTGCTTGGCCATCCACCCTGGTGGGGTGGATTTAAACCCTCGAGAAGGCACCACCAAAACACTTGAGCGACGGGAGAGCCAGGTGAGAGCCCTTGGGACACCCTGGGATGCCTCAGGAAGTTGGGGCTGGAGGTACCTTCTCGGCTCCTTCCGTCTCCATGAACCAGCGGCGCAGCATGGACTGGATGTGGATGTGGCTCAGCTCACTGTTGGCCTTCAGCACCTCTGCCTTCACCTCCTCCTCCAGCAGCAGCCGCCGCAGCCGCCAGTAGAGGAAGGAGCGGGCGCTCTTCCACTCCAGGATGTCCTGCAGAAACAGGGAACACGTTTGTCTTTGCAGGGGGAAGAGGAGCCAAAGGGCTCCTCGCAGGTCTGCCAGGACCAGGGCAGGAACAGCCCGGGAGCCCCAGGAGGGGTTTTGCCTCCTGCCTGTGTGCCACCACCGCAGAGCTGCCTGCCCCGAGCCCTTCCCGTGGCTGGGAGCCATCCTGGCTCACCGTGATGACTCCTTTCTCCTGCATGCGCCCCGGGGTGTCGTGCAGGTCGGCGAAATGCACGGCCACCTGGTAGTACACGGGCAGGAGCAGCTCCTCCCGAGCCCTCAGCTGCTTCTCCAGCTCCTTGCGTTGTGCCTCCGACAGCTCCGGGCTCCCTGTGGGGCACACTGTGCTGAGCAGCCCCGCTGGTGGGATCTACAGGCCACCAGGAGGTCTGGGGTCCCTCCGTGCTCCCACATCAGCCACCTCTGATGGGAAATGGGGCGCCCAGTGCCACGTCCCTGTGCTTTGGCACATTTACACCAGAGCCCAGCCATAGAGCCCATGGCCATGAAGGGTCTCACTGTGTTCGGTGCCTGTCACAAGAGAGGGGAGGTGGCATTTACAAGGACTCTGTGGGACAATGTTGGGGCAGGGTGGAGGGATATGGGGGCGAGGACCTCCCAATGCACTGGGCACTGATTCAGCATGGCCATGGCTGGTCTTCATCTCAAAGCATGGCAGAAGATCCTGGCCCCATTCACAGAGCCCTCAGGGCTTACAGGTCTTCTAAAGTACCACTACATCCTCTCAGTTCCACCATCAGCAAAGCCATAAAGAATGTTCCAGAAAAAAACACTAAAGGATTTTCTGGTGGTTGCCATCATAGTGCTTCGGCCTTGTGTTCGACCTTACCACCACCAATGCCCTGAAACCCTCTTTCCTTACCCAGCTGCTCAACAAGCTTGGCATAGACTGTATCAACCCTTCTCATGGTCTTCACCAAATCCTTCTTTCTGAACTTGATCTCCACTGTTCCTCCAGGTTCCAAAATGCCTCCTCTGGAAGGAAAGTTTGGTAAAGCAGGGACTGCTCTGCATGCAAGAATAAATCCTGGACGAAGAGAGGCAACTCTCCCTTCTGAGAATTAGGGAGAGAAAAACTGAAAGGGTTTTGTTTCCAGTCTGGGATTCTTGTCTATCCTCCCACTCCTCACAGCTCACTCCAGTGTGCGTTACCTATGGTTAGAGAAAAGGACTCCTGCCCCAGAACTGTGTTTTACTCTCCCACAGCCTTTGCTGGAGGCAGGAGGATCTTCCAAGGAAATACCCCTGGGATATCCCAAGCCTCTATGATTCTATGATGCCTTCCACGCTGCTCCACAAGAGCCCTGGAACTTGTCACTGCTGGCTTTGAAAGGGTTAAAACCAGACGCCTCAAGTGACAGAAGGCCCCTGCAGACCCTGTGCCCAGCTGTCCCCTCCCCACACAGGGGCTGTGGAGGACACACAGGTGTTTGGGGTGCTGACCTGCTCTCCTTGTCTGCATAGAGCTCCACGTGCAGGGGGTTGATGGTGGGGTCGATGACCACCCAGGAGCCCCCGCGCAGCTCTGCCTGGGGGGGGATGTAGACCAGGACAGGCTGCTTGAAATCCCTCAGGCTGTCCACGATGAGGGCACCGAACTTCAGCATCTGGTCGTACATGTCTGAAAGCCAAAGGGACTCCGTGGCTGGGTGGCCCAACTGCCGTGGGCCAGGACACTGCTCCAGCCTCCTCCAGCTTCCCAAAGCCACCTTCTCCATTGGAGAGATGAACAAGGTCTCCAAAACCATCCCAGCAGGAAGCCACCAACCCCTGGGACCTGGGCTGTGCGATGGTCCGTCACCTCCCCAGCCCAACCCCACATCCCAGCGTGGTGTGGGCAGGCTGGGAGGCTGGGACATCCCAGGTCCCTGTGGGGTGGCAGGGGTGCTGGCAGTGTGTCACAGCATGGGAATCTGGGCATCCCAAGCACAGGCACCTTTCATGCCACTGGAGAAGCCTCTCCAGTTGGCGAAGATCATCAGCGGGAGGTGCTCCCGATTGAAGTCCCGAATGGCCTGGGATGTTTTAAAAGCAGAGTCTGGGAACCACACCTGCCCAGCCTGCTGGATTATCTGGAAAAGACAGTGAGTAGAACATGTCAGTTCTTCCCAGCACATCATACTGCAGGTCAGCAGTACACGGTGTGAAAGAGCACACAGGGTGCAAGGAAACAAATTGACCCAGCACCCCTGATTTCACCAGAATTAAAGAAAATCAGGACATGGCAAACAATTCCACTGAGTTTTTTCCCTGCTCTCTCCTCCAGCCTCCTCTCAGATGCTGCCTGGCCTCACTAAGGTCTCCCCACACACCTTTGCCTCCGAGTCCAGGTTGGCAGGATCTGCAGGTATCGTCACCTCCACAGTCCGGGTCTCAACAGCGACGACACCCACAGGGAGACCTCCCAGCCTGCAGCCAGGCAGGGTGGTCTCAGCAGAGGCCAGTTCCCCTCCAGCCCAGCCCCACTAGAGCGATGTTCCCCTTCCACCACCCCAAGAGCAGTGCCAGTGCCTTGCCTGGTTCCCCGCCCCAGGCTCCATCCCCTGCTCCCAGCAGTACCTCGCTCTGCCAACCACAACTGTCTGAGCCCACGGCTTCATGATCTCCATGAAACTGCCCTGGTCAAAGAAGCCACTCTGCCAGGTCCCCTTGAGAGCTGCAGAGCACAAGAAAACATGGAGTGGTGCATGGGTGAGCACTGTGCACCAAGCCATGGCCAAAACACATTCTGCACCAGGCTGGGAGGTTGCACGTAAAAGATACATTTGAGAGCAGTGCTGCAGAGCTCTTGGGTTGCCCTCACTTACTTGGATGGGGTCTCCCTGCCAGCATCCACCTGGGGTCATAGGGGACTTTGGAAGGGACAAAATCAATTTCTCTTTCGACAGGGTCACTTATGGCAGTGACAGGCACTGGGCTCTGGTTATCCTGCAAGGGACAGCCCAGAGGGCAGGTCACCAGCCAGGTATGGGGCAACAGGCCCCATCACCCTCCTGCAGCACCCTCCTACCTTGGGTATGTAGGAGAGCCACTGCAGGATGGTGTAGACCCCCTCGAAGTCATCTGGGACAGTGACATGGGAAACGCCGTTGTTGTGCATGATCTGCACTCCTCCCAGCTGGTTGTTGGATGTGTAAACCTCCCGTCCCAGCACCTACACAGAGTTACCAGCAGAAACACATGGGGCTCTGCTCCCTTGCTCTGTTTGTCAATCCAAACCTCTGCACAGGCACGTTCCCTCTGGTCTGAGGCTGAATTTCCTCCTCTGTCCAGGGTGATGTTAAAGAGAAGGGATCCTGCTTTAGTGCAGCAGGTTTCAAATCAGGTCAGACCAGTGTGATTCTGCCCAGAATGGGTCCTGCCCCTGGGGCTGGAGCCCAACTGTCCCTAGGGCAGCTCTGCTGTCCCACCCTGCCCCAGGAGCAATGCCCTGGTCCCCAGAGCAACACCAAAAGCTGTAGGGTGATGTTCTTTCCCTGCTCAGTGAGACCAGCACAGCTGCAGCTCCTCCACACACATCCCATGAGGTGACAGGCAGGGAGCTGCCACCTTTCCCCATGGGACAGGGAAGGAGCCCATGCAGGGAGCACAGTGCCACAGAGGACACACAGACAGAGCTCAGTACCTTATTGAGAGCTGTGACACCCGTGAGGATGATGTGGGAGTTCTCCACCTGGATGACACGCTGGCCCAGCCTCACCAGGTAGGCACCAATCCCGATGGCACGACAGGTCACCTGGGCACACACACAGGGACACCTGGGATCAGTGGGGGGAGAGGACTAAAGGACAGACCACAAACACTTGGAGAAGGATGCTCTGAAGGGATCTGCTTCCTTGTTTCATCCTGTTACCCCTCCCAGGGTGACCTTAAAAGCGAGCAGGAGAGAGGGGAGGAGCATGGGGAGGGTCTCAGCAGTACCATGCTGATGGTCACTATCTCATCATAGGCACGGGAGGACTCCCCAGCAATGGTGCCAGCAGCTCTCAGGTTTTCCACTCCAAATCCATTGTCCTTCCCAATGATGTCCAGGAGGACATACCTGTGGGAAAAGCAGAGCCAGGGTGTGGGCAGGACCAAGGGAAGAACTCACTATGATGTGCTTGTCAGGATGCTGAGCCATGCGGTGGGAGCTGCATCCAGGTGGGATGTAGGGCAGGACTGGTATGGGATACCAGGGCTCACCTGGACTCACCACCTTCCTCCACGTGCTCACAGCGCACCGAATTCATGGCACTGATCCTTGTGTAGTCCTGGGGAGTCAGGTACAGGTACCTGAACCCCTGAAAATAAAGAGGAGGAGGATGAGTTGTGGAACCCCCCATGCAAACACTCAAGTGGGACACAGCCCCTCTCCAAACCCATCCCAAACCCCCATTGACCATCACCAGTGACTGAAGGACCAGGGCTGGACAGAGCAGCCCTGCCAGTGCCCCATCCCACTGGAAAGCCCCAAAGGAACCATCCCCATGGCACTGGGTGCAAGTGTGGGCTCACGCCCCACTCTGTTCCCACAGTTTGACGTCCCAGTTTCGCTCTGGTCCTTCCTTCCCCAGTTAAGCCCTCTGCTGTTTTCTGTGCTGCAGGAGGGGAAGTGCCCACGCACCTTGTAGGGTTCAGCAGGGTCCACCCAGGCCACCTGGAACATGTGCTTGATCTCGTCGGCGAAGCCGATGCGGGCGCCGCTGTTGGCAGCGATGTAGATGCGGGGGATGCCCTCGGCCCGCGCCAGCTCCGAGGCCCTCAGGAACACCAGGTCCTCCTCGGGCCCGAAGGAGCCGATCTTGTGCGTGATGTCGTTGCAGATGAGCACGATGTCCCGGCCTTTGGGATACTCGGGGGTCTTCAGCTTCATTTTGAAAGCAACCATCCCCACCTGCCCCAAAACAGCACAAGGTACAGAATCCTCCAGGGAAACACAGAATCGCTGAGGTTGGAGAAGGCTGGGCTTTAAGCACAGCCAGACTGAGCCACCAGCCATTCCCACATGCTTCCCCCACCACAGTCCCAAATCATCCCCTGCTACCTCGTTGCCTCCAGGGACCCTGTTCATCTGCACGAGGTGCCCCTGTGAGTCCAGCACCAGCTCGGTGTATGTCAGGATGTCCTTGGGGTACAGATCTGATGAGCCCCAGAGCTTGAAGAGAGCCTGCAGAGACATGGCACATGGGATGGGGTGGTGGAGGGGCTGGGGCAGCTCCCAGGATATCGCCAAGCACAGAAACACTCCTCCAGCAGGCTGGGATTGGGAGAAGCAAAACTCTGCATCTGCTGGTTCATGTCCTGATGATGAGTGCAACCACAGCCAGTTGCAAGAATCATGGAATCCTGGAATGACTTGGTTTAGAAGAGACCTTAAAGACCATCTAATTCCAACCCTCCTGCCGCGGGCAGGGAGAGCAAGGAATTCCAAGAGCTAGGAAATGGTTTAGAAGTGCTTCACATAACCAAAAATGTTGTGTCCGGGGCTCTTTTCCTCTCATTTGCCAGCTCAGAGGAGAGGGGCGTTTTCCCCAGATGGGAATATTTGGAAAGCGTGGAGATGAAGAACAAATGCAATATTTCACAGCCTCTTTCTGCACAGGCACACTGACCTGCCTGATCATCTCTGGGAAGTCATACACGTAGGTGGTGCCCAAGGACTGTGCCTGGAACCGCTTGGCCTGGAGCAGGTCCTTGGTGACATAGGGGGTGTTGATGAGCATCCCATGCTGTGGCCCCTGCTTGTCTCCGTATGACTGGAACATGATCTGGAAAGAAGGGCAGAGTTTTGGCAGAGCATTCCCTCAGATTTGTGAGGAGTCTTCTGCTGGACCACTGTTGAGCTCTGCCTGGCCAAGGTGCTTGTGCCTGTGGCTTTACTCGACCAACAACATGATTTTCCAGCCCACTCTCTGATACTGGGGGGACAGTGTCACACTGCTGTGCTGCAAGTACCAGTGACACCATAACCTTCACCTCCCAGACTCACAACTGCTAAACTCCATGCCAGCATCACCCCATGGAGCCCAACTGGGTGGAGCTCAGCACAATTTGGAGCAAAGAATCACCCCAAGGAACTCAACTGGATGCAGACAGCGGGGAGTGAAATCAGAGCAGCCCTGGGAATGCTGCTGGAAGTCTGGGGGGCTCTGGACAGATCAGAACTGCAGATGAACAAGGAGTTTGCAGAATACCTCACAAAGCTCTGCCATAGCCAGTCATGGTTGGATTCCTGCAGCCATCACTGCAGTTACTCACACTGCCAGTGCCAGGGTCCCTCACTTCCTTGTAGAGGCTGATGTCCAGGTAGTATCCGGACTCATTGGTCAGGAAGAGGCGGATGGGGATGGCAGTGGCCGTGGGTGTGAGGCGGATGTTGATCTTGACCTCAGCCTGCAGGACCCGCAGCTTCCAGAGGCGGCTGCCATAGCGCATCACCATGGAGCGCACCGACTCCTCGATCTGGGCATGGGATGGCACATGGATGGGCCAGTGACCCCAGGGACAGCACTGCCCTTGAGTGCATGAGGCCAGGGCTGCTCCAGTCATGCTGCATCTCCACCCCAAACAGCCATTTTGGATTTGCTTTGGGTGAGCCCCTTCCCTCTCTCCATCCCCAGGGCCTGGAGCCAACATCCACCCTCCCCACTGGGGAGATGTGGGAGTGGCTGCCCATCTGTGCAGTGGTGCCAAGCACAGGGGATGACACGACCTCCCTCCCCAGGTCATCAACATGCCGACAGCAGGAAGCAGGACCCCAAGAAACACACCTTGGAGGGGTCCATGATGACGGTGGGGACGAAGTTGAGGAAGATGTGGTTGCAGTCAGTGCGGACAATGGTGTTGTTGAAAGCCACCTCCAGCTCATCCATCGCTTCCAGGAGCAGCCGCTCACCCTCATTCTGCAGGTACTCAAAGGAAGCCTCCTGTGGGGGCCCAAGGTGGCTCAGCATTGTCCACAGCACCCCTGTGCCCAAAACGTGCCCACCCGGGACCCCAGGCGCCGCCTTGCCTTGGTGATGAGGTCAGAGTGGCGCACGATGGCGCGGATGAAGAAGCGGTGGTCGGTGGTCTCGGCACCCGCCCGCACCTTGGCAGCCCCCAGGTACAGGTGCATCTTGTGGTTGGCACAGGGAATGGCCGTCAGGTCGAAGTTGCGCATGCGACTCAGCTCCAGCTGGAAGGCGAGCGCCGGCTCCAGGTGCCGGTAGATCCGGTCCTCTGCGAACTGCCACGGCACAGCCGTGAGCCAGTGCTGAGCTGGTGGCCACGCCAGAGCCCGGCGGGCTCAGCTCCCACCAGCTCTTACCTCGTCCCTGGCTCTGAATGTGAAAAACTTTGGGAATTCTCTCTGGAGCAAAAGGGAGAGAGAGGACAACATGAATAGTCCTGGCATGCAGAGGATGGGGCTGTGAATTTCTGTGATTTTCTGTGATTTCATTGGAAAGGAAAAGCCTTGCAGGCTTTACTCCCCAAAGGGAAATGGGCAGGGAGGAATTGATTAAATTAGGTTTTAGGAAGAAATTCTTCCCTGTGAGAGTGGGGAGGCCCTGGCACAGGGTGCCCAGAGAAGCTGTGGCTGCCCCATCCCTGGGAGTGTCCAAGGCCATGTTGGACGAAGCTTGGAGCAATCTGGGACAGCAGAAGGTGTCCCTGCCCATGGCAGGGGTGGGACAGGATGAGCTCTGAGGTCCTGTCCAACTAAAACCAGTCTGTGAGTATATAATGATTCTACGATGCCTTTAAAAGGCAGCTTAAAGCTATGGAGTGACCCTGCAGGAACCACTTTACTGGAGATATGAGTAGCATAAAGGATGACACAGGAGATAAATCATTCAATTGCTCATTCATTAATTCCCAGCGCCTGAAGAACAGTGGGTTCATCCATCACTCAGTGCTGTGTCTATAAGGTATTTATAGATGTCACTCTGCTCTCACCTGCTGGGCAATGAGAACATGATTCTCCAGAGACCACAGTCAACAAGGATATTTTTCTACACAGAAACAGACAATTCCACCAGTCACAAGAGCTTAAACATCTCCACCAAGGGAGCGAACAAAACCCAAGCTATAGCATTTTGGGGAGCACTGCATGAAGATGAGACAGTGCCTTGGAGTACAGGGCCCCAGCTTGCAGGGTCTGCACAAATGGGGTCCAGCTCTAGCGACAGACCTTGGACTGGGCAAAGGCTCTGAAGATGGGCACCAGCTTCTCGTCTTCCACGTGGTCAGCTGAGCAGAGTGCGACGTTGAGGATGTGGATCGGCTCCTCTCGGATGTTCTGGCAACAAAACCCCCGCAGTGCTGACCAGCAGCACCACTGCCATCCCAGCACCACCTGGGGGTCAGCGGCATGATGCCCACCTTGGCATCCTCTTCTTCATAGACAGTGGCTCGTGCCTCACTGAAGAGGCCACTGTCCGATGGAGAGTTGGTGAAGCAGGAGATCACTTCATCGAAGTTCCTGCCCAAACAGCAGGGATGGGGTGACCATCCAGCACATTGTGCCCACCTCTGCCTGAGGGGACAGCACCAGGGGCTGGATGTGACAGGGATGCTGCACGATGGTTCAGGGCACATCTCACCTCCACCATCCCATGGCAAACCCACAGCTCATGAAACACAGCTCTGGGAGCTGCTGTTTAACCTGTGCCATGTAAGCCTTCCCCGTGCTCCACATGTCCCCAAAAGGTACACCATGTCCCCACCAAGTAACTGTCATACTGAGAACACCTGACCTCCAGCTGTGGTGGGAACTGGAGTTGGCTCCAGCACTGCCCAGCTGCCCTAACCGTGGCTCTTCCACTCCCTTTCACCCTCCAATGACTGCAGTGGCACCCAAATGCACATACAAGAGGCAGGCATGTCTCTGAGCCCCCACCTTCTGAAGTCCTCGAATCTGCTGAAGGCAACCATGACTCCCATCCGCTGGCTTGGGGGGGAAAAGCCACTGTCCATGAAGAGCTCAGTGCTGTGCCAGGCCGGGTCAGGGTTGGAGATGCTGATGGGGACAGACATCCTGTCCAGGGGAGCAAAGCAAATCAGTCATGGGACCCTGGCAGCTCCCACTGAGGGTCCCATGCTGCACATGGAGAGTTGATACAATCCCACCAGCTTTATGAAAACAACCAAGTCCAGGGGAGCAGGACAGGTGTGTGGGACCCCTATACCTGTTTGGGTGGGAGGAGGGCAGCATGAACTGGAACTCCACCAGGCAGGTGCCATCCAAGAGCTGCCGGTGCTGGAGGCTGTTCAGCTCGTAGGCGATGTACCCCCGCCTCACGTACACCTGCGAGGGGGGGGCAGCAGGTACCCTGCTCTCACCACACCCCCTGTGCCACCCCCTGACCCTCCCGTGCCCCCAGGGCCCCCAGGCCTCACCTCCAGTGCTGCCATGCGCACCACCTCTTTGGTGTGGTAGAAGAAGACAGGAAGCACATCAAAGATGGAGGTTTCCGACAGGATTAGTTTCTGAGGGAAGAAAGCAGAATTTAGGGCAAGGATGAAGTAGGACCACCTTGCCTCATCATAGGATGGGGGAGGCACGTTCCAAAGGGGTCCTTAAATGTGGGGCTCTGCAGGACTGGTCACTGGGGTGCCATGGGACACCCAGACATCACGGGGACATGGACAGAGC
This sequence comes from Calyptomena viridis, assembly GCA_013390005.1. NCBI lineage: Eukaryota > Metazoa > Chordata > Aves > Passeriformes > Eurylaimidae > Calyptomena > Calyptomena viridis. The sequence goes on along the minus strand of WEIV01005655.1, from coordinate 114,116 downwards.
CAGACATGGATCCACATGTCAGTTCCCTGCCAAATGCGGCGTGAAGCAGGTGGTGGGGACTGGTAGCACTGGGGTGCACCCCCTCCTCTGCTTCCCACAACCACTGCAGCAAAGCTTTGAGGGCTCCTTTGGCTATTTTTCAGATTAAACCACTTGCAGTCAGACTCCCTCCCCAAAGCCACGCGACTTCCCTCCGTGGAAAGACACACAGTTCCCAACCTTCAGGTTTTCAGGGCAGTACTCGTGTCCATACATGTCAATAGCAGAGATGAAGATGGACTCCACCTGGTTGTGCCGCAGCTCATAGGAGGGCATGTGAGAGGCAATGAGCACCTGCAAAGGGAGAGGTAGGGCTGGGAGAGTGAGGGACAGGGATGGGGACAGGGATGGGGATGTGCCCTGTGGCACTTGCTGACCTGCCGGGCTCTCAGTGCCACTTTGGAGTGCTCAGTCTTGCTGAGCTGTGTCAGCTCGTTCAGGATGGCTGTCAGCTCGTCTGTCAGCGTGGGGTCACGGCCACATATCTGGTCCTGCAAGGCCACACCACCATACCTCCAGGCCTCTGTATGGGATGGATTCATCCCAAACCCCAGCACTACATGGGATGACTTCATCTTGCTCCCCAGTCCCACACAGGATGGCTTCATCTCGCACAGGATGTCTTCATCCCAAATCCCAACCCCACACAGGCAATGGGGACAAAACCCAAGGTACTAAAATGGGCAAGATGCTGGTCTTTGACCCAAGCGTAGCCATGCAACAGGGGGGAGATTATTTAAGTAAAGGGACAAAATAAAGACATAATGAGGCAGGAACGGACACTTGAATGCAAATCCCAAATCCTGGGATGCATTAAACACAGGAGCAGAAAAGCTGTTTCCCAGGTGTCCACATTTCAAGGAGAAAGCACAGGGCTGTGACAACCACAGCCATCTCACAGCGATGTGGAGCTGCCTCAGCACATGGGCTCTTTCCTGCCACCAGCCCTTGCTCCTGGAGTCTCAGGAGTGGGCTGTACTCACAATTAACATGATCACCAGCAGGTTCTTCTTGGCCACCTGGGAGTGGGAGAAGATGCTCTCCAGCACAGGGGTCATGTCGGGTTTCCACTTCTCCCTCAGGCTGATGACGCACTTGTCGTAGTGAGCTGTGGGGCAGGACATGGTGAGCCCTGCAGCCCCCTAGAGCACCACAGACCCCTCCCCAGAGAGCCCCGAGCCCTCACCATGCTGGAACTGTGTCTCCACTTGCAGGTAGCGCCTGAGCAGGTCCAGCACCACTGTCTTCATGTAGCCCCGGATGCCGCTGCGGTACCTGGGGAGCAGAGAGCCCACCAGGCTGTGAGGAGGTGGCTGTGGTGGGGAGACTGGGGGGGGTCACACAGCACAGGACTCACCTCTGCACCAGCTGCACCAAGCTCTGCGTGTTCATGAAGAAGACCTCCCGCTCAGCCTTCCTCTGCAGCATGGCTGCGTGGGTGTCCAGCACGTTGGCGATCTGTGGGGAGAGGGGACAAGGTCCAGGGTGGCTCAGAGGCACAGGGCCACCAGCTCCTCCCTTCCCTAGGGATGGGGCTGCTGCACCCGGAGCCTTTCCTTTTGGGTTTCTTTTTCCCCAAGTGGAAAATGCAAAGTGGCAAATAAATACAAAAGCAAACACTCAGACAGAAACAAATATCCATTTAATTTTTTATAAGATCTTGGCAGCACCAATTCAGGCAGAAGCTGCAGCTAAAGGGAGTGGGGCCCAGCTGGAGTGCAGCCCCCTGCCACTCACCTGCTGGCTGGGGAAGCGGCACAGCACCGAGGTGATGTTGCTGGCATACTGTGCCATCACCTTCCGGATCGACTTTTCCACGGACAGAGGGATCCTCCCCGAAATGCTGGTCATGATCTCCTGCAGCTCCAGCAGTGGCAGGGCGGGGTCCCGCAGGGTGCTCATCAGCTGGGCCACCCACTCCTTCACCTGCAGGAGCAGAAGCTGGTGCTGCTGCCCGCTCACACTGGCACTGCTGGACTTGCCGTTGTGGCAAACACGTGGCAGGAGGCAGGGACCTGGACTATCTTTGCCCCAGCACCCACCTTGGCCTTGAAGTAGGGCTCGGGCAGGCAGTACCCATTCATGACATTGGTGAGGTTGTCCAGCACATTGCGGAGAACCTGGTGCTGCTTCTCACCAGTGATGGGGAGGGTCTGCTGGACTGGGAGCCCCCCTGTGAACAGCTGTGCCTGCAGAAGGCAGAGGGAAGTGGGCTGACCTGTCCTTGACAGAGTGGAATTGAGCCCCCAAGAGCTGCAGCTGCCCCAGAGGAACTAGCATGACCACTCCAGTGTCTGCTTTGGGTTAGATTCCAAGGAAGCACCTGAAATTCAGGTGCGCAGCTCTGCCAGTGCCTCATCGCGGAAAAAATGCAGAACAACTGGAGATTTTAATGCTACAGTTGCACGTTTTTAGTGCATGTGAGCCCCTGTACACCGAATAAGCACATGTGGGATGCTGACACTGATCAACCCATGTGCAGCAGCACTTGAGCCCCAGCACAGCTGGCTGGGAGACATGGCATGACCATCCCAGTGTCACCCTGTGCCAGTATGGGGACACATCCCTGTGACGTCCCAGTCAGGGCAGCTCCTCCACTTTGCCTCCTAGGGAGCATCCCCAGGATGCTGACTGGGAGCAGGCAGGAGGGGACAGCAGACTCACAGGCTTCACTTTGGTGGGGTCATCGAGCTGGAGGCGGGCAATGACACAGCCAGCCTCCAGCAGTGCCCCCGGCCTCTTGACGTAGTGCACCCGCCCAGCCTCCTCCATCATCAGCATCATGATGATCTTCATCACCTGGGCAGGATGGGCCAGATCATCACTGAGCCAGCAGCACCCGCGGGTGGCAGCACCGGTGTGTTCCACCTTTTCCGTTCCCCCAGCGCTGCAGGAATGTTACTCCTCCAGATTTTCTGCACAACTCACCTCAATCTCCGCAAAAACCTTCCCCTCATCCATGTGGCCACCATCTTCCACCAGGTACTGCAGCAGCTTCCCTGCGGAGGGTGAGCGCAGCACCTTCGGGTCCTTCTCCTTCTCGAAGGTGCAGGTTTTGTTGCCGATGGTGATCCGGTACCTGGAGGGGAGGGGAAGGTGTCACCGGCTGGCTGTGGGTCAGCGGGAAGGGTCGATGTGGGCCCTGTGAGGAGGTACCTGTCGATCTCCTCCTTCATGTAGGTGGTGTAGCTGCAGCCGTCGTAGGACAGCAGCAGCCCGCCGTCGTTGAGCCGGTGCACGTCTATCTCGATGTGCGTGCGGTTCATGATGATCACGTATGTTGTCAGGGACTGGCGGGCGACCTGCGGGGAGAGCCCTCAGTGTAACCCCAAAACACCACACAGGTCGGGCTGGGGGCTGGTGGGGGTGGCAGAGGGTGAGGAGCATCTCCGTGTGCTGGGTGCAAGTGCTGGAGCCACAGAGTGGGGCTGTGCCAGGAGGGAGCGACCTCAGGCTGCACCACAGAGCTGGTTCAACTCAATCCACAGCCCAGAGCTGGTTTAACTCACAGCCCAGAGATGGTTTAGCTCACAGCTTAGAGCTGTTTTAACTCATGGCTCACCTGCTGCTTTCATTGTGAGTAGGGACTTTTGCATGAAGTTCAACTAATTGGGTTTAAAAGCAAGAAGAGGAAGTCCTTTAATAAACTCAGGACAGCCGGGTGTATGAAAATGTTTGTCTAGTTAAAATAAGATTATGAGGTTGTTAGCCTCATTTTTATGCTGCACAATGTTAAAGGACAACCTTGTGTTTGTTGCATCTTTCTCCCTCAGGACAGGAGCAGGTCCATGTCCCTGTGAGAAGTGCCATGGCCTGTTCAGGAGGAGCACAGCCCTGCCCTCACCTGCAGAACATACTTCACACCCTCGTAGATGAGCTCCACATCCACGATGTTCAGCAGGGAGGCTGCTGGCAGCACCTGTCCCCTGAAACACAACAGAGGGGTCAGGCACCACAGCATTCGTTGCCTCTCCAAGCATAGAGATCTCAGTTGTGCTGCCAGTTTCAGGGCATGTGGGCTCCCAGCTGGCTGTGAGAGGGCACAACAGTGACTGGAGGGGACAAGTGTTAGCTTTAAGTGACCCATGTGAGCAGCATGTACAAACAGATCTGGAGGGAGGCCAAGCACTGGGAAAACACTCAGATAAGGTACATGGGAGAGCCCCAGGTGTCCTCCAAGGCCAGAGGAATAACCTTGATNCGGAGTACTACCCTGGATATTAAAAAACAAAAGCAAGCTGCCTCAGCCAAGCCACTTTCCCTTGAAAGCTGTTTTTCCAGCCATGGGAAACCTTTTCTGCTCTCCAGACAGAGCGATAACCGAGGAGCTGGAGCTGTGAGTCACAGCAGACACCCCTGTCTCCAGCTGTCACAGCAGTACTGCCAACAGATGTGCAAGCAAAAGTGGAAGGAAGATAGTCCAGCAGAAAAACACTCAGGTTCCCGTCATGGATATCCCAACCCTGGAAGTGTTCAAGGTCAGGTTGAACAAGGCTTGGAGCAACCTGGTCCAATGGAAGGTGTCCCATCCCATGGCAGGGAGGTGGAATGAGATAGCCTTTAAGCTCCGTTCCCACCCAAACCAGGACATGCACTCCCTGTGCTCCCCACACAGCTGAGCCCCCTCTATGCAGCCCCCTTTAGGCAGCCCCCAGCCCACACCTCTCCAGCGTGTGCAGGAAGTCAGTCATGCACGTCCTGAAGGCAGAGTCCGCCACATTCAGGGCACCACAGACAACTCCCAGCATCGTGTCCGGCTTCTCTGCCTGGGGGGGCAAAGATAACAGGTGTTGGGTCTTACATCAGGCGGGGAGTGGCAACCCCAGGGGCCCCAGTGCCCCCCACCTGCACTTTCTCAGCGATCAGATGGTCCAGCCAGCCGGTGTGTATCTCGTTGTTCTGGAAGCTCTCTGTTTCCAGCAGCTTGACCAGATACTCCACTGTGGTCCGGAAATCCCCACGGATAGACAGCTCCTTCAGGGCNCAATGGAAGGTGTCCCATCCCATGGCAGGGAGGTGGAATGAGATAGCCTTTAAGCTCCGTTCCCACCCAAACCAGGACATGCACTCCCTGTGCTCCCCACACAGCTGAGCCCCCTCTATGCAGCCCCCTTTAGGCAGCCCCCAGCCCACACCTCTCCAGCGTGTGCAGGAAGTCAGTCATGCACGTCCTGAAGGCAGAGTCCGCCACATTCAGGGCACCACAGACAACTCCCAGCATCGTGTCCGGCTTCTCTGCCTGGGGGGGCAAAGATAACAGGTGTTGGGTCTTACATCAGGCGGGGAGTGGCAACCCCAGGGGCCCCAGTGCCCCCCACCTGCACTTTCTCAGCGATCAGATGGTCCAGCCAGCCGGTGTGTATCTCGTTGTTCTGGAAGCTCTCTGTTTCCAGCAGCTTGACCAGATACTCCACTGTGGTCCGGAAATCCCCACGGATAGACAGCTCCTTCAGGGCAACCACCATGTTCCTTTAGGGAGCAAAACCCTCCATTAGTGACTGACAAGGCGGTGTGTGGCTTTCAACAGAGGGAACGGGAAAGCCACAAGGACCAGGATGATGAGCTCCTGAGGTGATGAGCTCCCAAGCCCTGGGCACCCTTAGAGAACAGAACCACAGGAGTTTTGAGTTGGAAGGGACCTTAAAGCTCATCTCATTCCTTCTCCCTGCCATGGACCTTCCATTAGACCAGACTGCTCAATGCCCTGTCCAACCTGGCCATGAAACAGCCCTGAGTCAAACAGCCTCACAGTAAGAATTGACTTAGTAAAACATTTAAACACCTAAGACAGCTCAGTTGCTGAATGGACACTGCCGCTCACATGCACTCAGCAGTGCTCAGCAGATCACTACAACATGTCCTTGAGGATCAGGTTGGTGAACTGGGGCTGTAGCACCAATGCAGTCCAAAAAATTCTGGCTTTGGCCAGACAGCCCCTGCAGCACAAGTCAGCTGCTCAGCACAGCAGCGTCATTCTGGGCCTCTGGAATAAAAGCCACAGTTCCAGCTCAGGCACATTGTAACTTTGCCTGTGCACACCCACCCTCCAACCCATCCCACACTCACGAGATGGCCTCCTCCCGGTTCTCCCCCCAGGAGAAGCAGTGCCCAAACTGGGAGTCAGTGAACTCGTGCAGCCCCCCAGCTGCTGCCACGCTGAAGTACCCCCAGACATTCTTGCTGCTGCGGAAATTCAGCTCCTGCACCGTCCCCGAGCTGGGCTTGAAACCCTGAGCCACGACAGAGCAGAGACGGAAGAACCAGGATTGAGACTCGTGCAGTGAAACGGGGAAGGGAACCCCCATGGATATCACTGATCCTGGCTGGAGTTGTCTGGCTGGAGTGTTCATGCCCAGATCAACCCCGCAACAGCCGGAGTCCCCTTGTCCCCTCACGTGGGGCTGGTGCACAAGACCCTGACCCCGGCTCACCTCCTCAGGGTTCTCACTGGTGATCCGGGCGGCGATGACGTGGCCCCTGGGCACGGGGGGGTTGGTGGGGCTGTCGAAGCAGATGGGGGTGTCACCCCAGGGGCTCTCCCCGTACAGCACCCGGATGTCTTTTATCCTGTGCAAGGGGATGCCCATTGCGATCTGTGTGAGGAACAAGGCCTTGAGCTGCAAGAGCAAGACTTGCATCAAAGTTAACACTGGGATATACATCGATAGATGGTCAGAATGGAGAGCTCTGAGTGGGAAGCCAGAGGAGAAAGAGGGATGCTACACTGCTTCCACCCACACCCTGCATCCTGGTCTATAGCCCAGCACTCATCCCTAAATCACAAAATTGCTTCCTCTATCACGCCTTGGAGACACCCCTGTGTGCAGGTACCTGCAGCTGGGCAGCTGGGAGGTTCACATCTGCCACCATCTCCGTGCAAGGGTGCTCCACCTGCAGCCGTGGGTTCAGCTCCAGGAAGTGGAAGCTCCCATCCTCGCTGTACAGGTACTCGACAGTGCCCGTGCTGACGTACCCAACCATCTGGGCCAGGCGGACTGCGCACTGCGGGACAGGATCGGGGAATCATGGGCTATCCAGGGAGCATCAATCCAACTCCTGGCCACACACAGGACACCTCACATCCCACCGTGTGCCTGGGAGTCCAAATGCTCCATGAACTTTTGCAGGCTTAAGGACACAACCACTTCCCAGGGGAGCCTGTTTCAGTGCCCAACCTGGGACAGGGAGCTTCTGTTTGGCTTGGGAGTCCCTCCCTTCTTTAAACTCCCAACAAACCCAGCAAGGACCAGACCAGTTTCCCATTAAACCTCGTGGTGCCCCAAGACCAGCTCACTCACCTTCTCCATCACCTCGGTGACAGCAGGGGCTGCGATGGTGGCTGGTGCCTCCTCGATGATCTTCTGGTGCCGGCGCTGGATGGAGCAGTCGCGGCCGAAGAGGGAGATGGCGTTGCCGTACTCGTCGGCCAACACCTGCACCTCCAGGTGCCGTGCGTGCTGCGCCAGCTGCATCAGGAAAATCGGGGAGCCGGGAGCCTCCGCCTGCACCTGCAGTGGGAGAGAGGGTCGTGCTCTGACATCGTCCCCCCAAAATTCACCCCAGGATGGAGGCGGAGCTCAGGCAGGAAGTGGGAGATGTCCTGGGTGGGAGCAGGACCCTGCTGTGTGCTCCAGGATGGGATGGGGATTCCAGACACCTCTCACCTGTCGGAAGCAGGCACCAAATTCCTCTGCTGCCTCCACTTTTCGGATGCCTTTGCCCCCACCGCCTTCTGCTGCCTTAATCATCAGTGGGTAGCCGATCCTCATGGCCACCTGAGGGGGGGACGAGGGCTGAAGTGACTGCAGTGCTTTGAACCCCAATCCACCACCCTGACAGCCCACACAGCTCCATGCACCCCCCAGCTGTATTGCCCCAAGTCATGGCCATGCAGAAGGACAAATCGCTGCTGCCACAGCCTTGTGTCACTGTCACATGTGCTGAAGGCCAGAAGGGCCAGGGCAGGGAGGCTCTGAGAAGAAACCATGCTGGGCAAGAGAAAACCAGCTGCCCACAGGCTCAGCTTTACCTCCAGGCCTTCCTCCATGTCCTTCACACAGCCCTGTGCATACGTCTCCAGGGGAATGCTGATTGTCTGCTGATGCTTCTGGTCCTCCTCAGTCCACTGGGCCATGAGACCTGTGGGCACAGCCAGAGGTCTGGTCACCCCCAGGGTGGCACGGCTGGTGGGGCATCCTGGCTGTGCCCAGGGAGCTGGAGATTCCATGTTGGCACACACCCTTTCCCCTGTTTCATGCATTCCATCCCCAAAAACACCTCTGCCCAAGCCAGCAGCTGCAGTGGTGTCCCCAATACCTGCAGCCAGCCAGGCTGGGGACCCCAAACCTGGTGCTTGTCTGGGGGGGAAAGAGAGGCAGGAAGGAGGGAATGTGGGAGCCAGGAGGGTGTGGGGGGCTGTGAGGAGGCTCTTACCACTCCCACTCCATGGCAGTGTGGGGATCTCCAGCGTCTGAGCCACGATGGTGGAGGCGACTTTGTCCCCCAGTGCCCACATGGCATCGCTGGGGGGACCTTTGGAGAGGGAGGGAAGGAGTGAGGGAGCCAGCCCAACCCACCGGCCCATTCCCATCACACAGAGGCTGCAGGGATCTGCTCCCCACCAGGCTGGCACCACCAGCCCTTCTGTAAGGCATGGGGGCATGAAAAACACCCCCAAACCCACTGCCCAGTTCAGGACAGAGCTCAACACTTCTCCGAGGGGAGCCCAGGCTGTCCCTGGCTGGGAATTCCACAAGGTCTGCTCCCACCCAGTGTTCCTCTATGAATGCTGCATCAGCTTGAGCCTTACAGGGAAATCCAGAAAACAGTGGGATTCCTGGGAATGCTCCATGAAACCAGCCTGGGGACTGCCACTCCACAGGGTAGGCATGCCAGAGGCACCAAAGTGACATTCCCACTGCAGTGTCCCTGGGAGTGACTGTGTTTGCACACAGCAGCCCAACACCTGGCACAGGGAAGCAGAGAGACATTACCTAGGAAAGCTATCCCGTTTTTCTGCAGCAGCTCTGGCAGCTTGTGGTTCTCCGAGGCGTGTCCCCAGCCAGCCCACACCGCCTGGCACAAGGACAAGGAGCAGCGGGAGCGTTACCCCCGCGCTGGCATCTCCCACTGGCCACACACTGTGTCTGGCTCCGTGCCACAAAGGGACAACACCCCGCTTTGGGGTGTCCTCTCTGCCCAGCAGCTTCCCTTGGCAAAGAGGCAGTCACTACCTGGACTGGGATCCGTTTGGAAATGTCCACGATCAGCTCCACGTTGGCATAGTTGTTGTTGTTGGTCCCGCCGGGGACGGGCACGTAGTGGTCTGCCATCTTGATGTACTCTGCAAGACAGAGCATGGTGCTGGTGGGAGCCAGCCCCCTGAGCTGCACCCCCTCCCCAAATCCTCCATTCTGGAGAGGCTGGAGGGGGGCAAAATTATTTCCTCCTTCACAGGAGGAAAGCGTGTAACCCCAGATTGAGCAAACCCCTCGCAACCCAGGCAGGAGAGGGCTGCCCTGGCTCAGCCCAAGGCAGGGAACTCCCCTCCTGGCATGGTTTCAGGAGTTACCCGCGTTAGCCTTGAGGTCCTCAGGGGTGACCATGACCACGAAGCGGATGGCGCGCTCGTTCCGGAACATCTCGTAGGCCCAGCGGCGGATGGAGCGCATGCACTTCACTGCAGCAATGCCGTTGTTGGCGATGAGCACCTGGGGCATGGGGGCGTGGGGTGTCAGGGTGGACCCCCTCCTAGCTGCTGGGGTGCAGGACTGGGTGTGTGGCCTCAAGGGATGGGTGCAGAGTAAGGCAGGGTGGATGTGTTAACCGGGCACTTCCTGACTGCCTGTTGTATATCCCAGCAGAACAAGAGGCTTCTCAACAGGATCTCTATGCCTGGCACTGGGGGTAACCAAGGATGGCACTCTGGCCATCGTTTGTGCCCATCAGGCAAAGCCGTTGCGTGGGGGTCCCTCTCCCAGCCCGTGAGAAGTTGGGGGATGAACAGCTCTGGGCTACCATCAGTCCGAGCCCGGAAGACACGGGACACCCCAGCAGCACTCAAGGGTGTCCCTGGGAAAAGAAAGGGCCTCCCACCCAGTCCCAGACAGGGATGGGTGGGGACAGACCTTCTCGATGATGCGGTTGCCCCCGAAGCGGGTGACGAACTCGGCCGGGGAGGCGACAGAGAAGTCCCTCTGCAGATCCATCTTCCTGTGCTCGCGGCCCCTCTTTGGCAGGTTTGTCCCGGACATGCTGGGCCTGCCGTGGGATGTGATGGCTGTCAGTGACCCACAGCCACACCTTTGGGGTTAACAGAGTGAGTTCCAAACCCCACGGCACAAGCACCCGGCCTCTAAGAGGTACAGCAGGCTCAGGCTTTCCAGAGCTCTGTCCAGAGTTTTAAGGAACTTTTAATTAGCAGGTTCACATCCTCCCTCACAACTCAGCCAGATGTTCTGTTATTATTCTGTGGTTAACCTATAAATAGATGAAGGAAGACAGACCCCCCCCAGAACACCCTCAGATGAGATTTCACACAAGTAGCACTTGACGCATTTATTTTAAGGGCACATGTTTTAAACCCCCTGGGATGTTGGGAAGTGTTCCAATCTCTGCACTCAGGGTATTTTCTAAGTAGCTGGAGCACTCCAAGGAGCAGTGCTAAGTTTATCTGCCCTCCCACAGCCCTGACCCCACCATGAAGCCCATCCCATCCTAAAAAACACAGCAACCACATCTACAATGTGACTCAGGCAGGACATAAGGAAAATCCTTAGGTGTGGAAGCGTGGAGGAGCAGCAGAGATACCACTGGCAGCACTGTGCATGAGCCCACCCCAAACCCAGCACAGCAAGAACCACTGGACTGTCGAGTGTCACAACACATCCCTGCAGCCAAAGGGTTGTTATTTTTAACCCAAGCAGAGCAGCTGGAGGAGCCGGGCAGCTGAACTTTCCAGTTGTTCCTTCTGGCTGTCAGCTGCATTCCCATGGGAGCTGCCTGGTGCAGGCCAGCACAGAGCTGCCCCATGGCCCTGGCAGCACTGGGAAAAGTCACAGTGAAGTTGCCCAAAATTCATCTAATACTCATCAGTTCATCACCAAAAAAGCAAAGAGCTACTTTGAAAAGAGCTACTATAGAATCACAGAATGGTTTGAATTGGAAGGGACCTTAAAGCTCATCCCCATTCCACCCTCTGCCATGGGCAGAGACACCTTCCACTATCCCAGGTTGCTCCAAGCCCCATCCAACCTGGCCTGGAATATTTCCAGGGATGGGGCAGCTACAGCCCTTCTGGGCACCCTGTACCAGGGCATTGTCACCCTCACAGGGAATGATTTCTTCCTAATATCCCATTCAAGTATACCCTTCTTCAAATGGCTCAAAGCCATTTCTCTTTGTCCTGTCACTCCAGACTCTTGTCCACAGTCCCTCTCCAGTTCTCTTGAAGCTTCTTTAGGCACTGGAAGGAGCTTTTATGCCTTTAATAGTTTATCTGCAATAGTTGCTAGGGCAGAGGAAGGGTGGGAACAGCACAGGAGCAAATAGTCCACTCCCCCAGGGATGTGTTTCCCTACATGGAATACCAGGAATGTCTGAGCATCCCCACACAGCAGTAGCAAAGTGACCCTGACAGAAGGATTGGGCTTTTCCATCCCATTCTTTGACATCCAAAACAGCATTGTGGGGGGAGCACCCCCTGCCCTGGTCCTTGCCACACTCATGCACATATTCTGCTGTCCCACAGCTGTTGGAGATGCCAGATTTCCCTCTGGTCCTGCTCCAAAGGGACCAGGATGGGGGCATCGACTTGGGGCATCCAAGAAGCACCAGCACCCCAAACATAGCAACAGGTTCCCCAAGAAATACACCCACTGAAAGCACCCACCCTCCCTACCCCGACGTGTTCAGCTCTGTACCTGATGCCCCTGGTGGGCTCCAGCAAGGTGGTTGCCGCGGGGGCCTCAGGGATGGCCAGGCTGCTGCGCCGGCGGCCCACCCTGAAGGCCGTGGTCATCACCTCCTCATCAGAGGAGTTGTCATCGAAGGAGCCCAGCACGAACTTGGCGAGGGATGGGCGGCGGAGGGTGGCGGGGTTGTACACGGCCAGCTGCTCCTGCTCCCCACCCACGGCCTTGGCAGCCCGTGGTGGGGGGTGTGGGGCTGGGGGGCTCACCCAGGATGGCGGCTTGGCTACAGGGGGCTGCTCCAGCTTCTCCTCCACCTCACACTGAGGTTTGGACATTTTGGCCCAAAGGTGCAGCACCAACAGCAGAAGGAGCAGGGCCACCAGCAGCATTCATAGGCCCTGGCAGAGGAGGAAAACCTCAGCCATGGAGAACCCAGGGGCTCCCATCAGCTGGAGTAGCCCTACAACACCACGGCCCCTTCCCCAGTGCCCCCCACACCACAGCCCCCCAGTGGTGGGGCAGGCCCCCTCAGCCAGAGCTGGTTTTGCTGCCTGAGCAGGGGGGCTGTGAGGGGACAATGGGGGCACCCGAGCCACTCTGTGAGGGGATGATGGGGGTATCTGAGCAGCTCTGTGAGGGGACAATACAGGCACTGGAGCAGGGGGAGCTGTGAGGGGATGACGAGGACATAGGAACAGGAGGAGCTGTGGGGCAGTGATGGGGACACAGGAGCAGGAGCTGTGAGGGGACAATCAGGGCACAGGAGCAGGAGCTGTGAGGGGATAATGGAGGAGTAGGAGCAGGAGCTGTGAGGGGAAAATTGGGACACAGGAGCAGGAGCTGTGGGGGTACAATGGGGGTGTAGGAGCAGGAGCTGTGAGGGGACACTGGGGGCACAGGAGCAGGAGCTGTGAGGGGACACTGAGGGCACAGGAGCAGGAGCTGTGAGGGGGCAGTGGGGATGTAGAAGCAGGAGCTGTGAGGGGACACTGGGGGTGTAGGAGCAGGAGCTGTGAGGGGACACTGGGGGCGTAGGAGCAAGAGCTGTGAGGGGACAATCGGGGCACAGGAGCAGGCGCTGGGGNAGCTGTGAGGGGAAAATTGGGACACAGGAGCAGGAGCTGTGGGGGTACAATGGGGTTGTAGGAGCAGGAGCTATGAGGGGACACTGGGGGCACAGGAGCAGGAGCTGTGAGGGGACAATGGGGGTGTAGGAGCAGGAGCTCTGAGGGGACACTGGGGGCACAGCCCCACTCTGAGGGGCTGACACGGCCTCCCACCCCCCCCAGCCACTCGCAGCACTCTCAGGATGGCAGCAAGGCCACGCTGTCACCCCCAGCCTGGCCCCTCACAGAAGGGGGGCCCCAACAGAACCTCCAAGTCTACACAAGTGGAATCGATCATCCCATCAAACTGAGGATGGCAGGGAGGGAAAAACAGGGGAAACCAGCACAGCCCCCTCAGCCCCAGGAAAGGCCACTCACCATCACCACCGACTCCTCTGTCCCCTCACACTGGCAGGGACAACTCCGGCCACTCTCCTGGTCACGCTGCTCTCAGTGGTCACTCTGAGTGTCCATCTGTCCCCCCTGGGCCAAATGCCACCCAGAGCCGGGGCCACCCTGCGGGGGAAACACGTCCCAGGCCCCCCCGGGCTGTTCCAGTGGCCTCTCACACGTGACGTGACGGTCACGTCAAGCACAAATATTTCCCCACTAACGTGTCTGGAAAACTTCTGCTGGAGATGAGGGTGGAAAGAGGGAGGGGGGGCCCGCGACACCCGATCCTTGGGGGACAAAGGTGCCCTGGCCCTGTGCCTGGTCACAGGGACGAGGAAAAGGACAAGCTGCTGTTTGCCTCCCGAGGGGAGCAGGGACTCCCCCCCTTCCACCCAGTGAGGAACCAGAGTCTCCCCTCCCTCCCCGTGTTGTTCCTCCCAGTGTCACACCACATAAACAATGTCGTTTTTATTTAAAAAAAACAACTGGGGAAATAAAAAAACCAAGCAAACAAAATATACAGCAAGGCCACAGTGTAAATGTCACTAGTGATAGTGTTACCTCAGAACAAACAGCAAGGGTTTGCTGGGATATTCTACACAAACTGATGTAATTCCAAACAAAACAGGCACTTCAGTTCCATTATAGGAATTACAAAGCTGAAGATGGGCTGGAAAGACAAGTGTGTGAAGTCCCACATTTCTTTATACCTGGAAGTCCCAAGTTATTGCCAAACAACAGCAGCTGGAAACTTGAATTTGCTCCTACGGCAGCAAAGCACAAAGTTCCCTCTCTTTTAAGATCTTAAAATATTTGAAATAATTTTTACCTATGAGCCCATCAACTAGGACATGTTGATAAGCAAACCATTGCTGCTGCCATCAGCAGGTATCCCCAGGTTCTTGGTCATCCAGGTCACCTATACACCCAGGAAGAGCATAAAAACTTTGATTTTCCTCTCTAAATGCCCACAAAAAACTCAAGAGCATGACCAGAGCCTCCGTCACAGCCTCTCCTTGGCTGCTGGGAGGATTTATCCCAAAATCTTGGGAGTATGGATACACCAAGAACACTCCTGACAGTGTATTATCTTTACAGCCCCAAGAGGCCATTTCTGTAGTAAATCTGTAGCAAAAAGCTAAAACCAAAAGCATCTGCTTCTTCCACCTGTGGAGTCAGCTCCAAACCCCCAAACAGAAAATCTAAATTTGCAGAGAAGGAAAAGGAGGAAGAGACAGCAGGGCAGGTACAAAACCTGAGCAGCTTCACCTGTAAGCACTGACATTCCCTCACCAGAGCCTCAAAATATATTCCCATTACAACAACAAACACAAATTAATATAGAACTCTGGCATCTGGGGTTTTTTTTTTGCTCCAAACTAAGCTGAGACCTGCTCCAACAGCAGAGTTGTCCATCAATCACTCCAATATCCTCTTGAAAAATAAACCTTTTAAAATATATACAAAATGAAAGCTTAGGCATTTTTTCACTGATCAACACCCAATGAACAATTCTCAGATCGGCAGAAGTTTGTCAGGAACGAGCCAACCCCTGACACAGGGGCTGCTCCCAATCCTGACACACCGCAGGGGCTCAGAGGGCTCTCCAGTCAATGGGCTTCTTCCCGGATTTCTTGAGGAATTCATTTGTCTTGGAGAAGTGCCGGCAGCCGAAGAACCCTCTGTTGACAGAGAGGGGCGAGGGGTGAACCGTCTGCAGGACGTGGTGGCGCTTCTGTGAACAAAACCACTGTCAGATTTGCATGTCTTTGGCTGCTCCTGCACCAGGTGTGACTTCCTGCCCCAGGCAGGTGGGATTTCCCCTCTACCCTTCCTCCAACACCAGCCTGGGATCCAAAGAAACAGCCACAAGGGCGAAGACTTCTGTCCCACTGAGCAGAGGTGGACTGTGTAAAACAGCAGTCTGGGCATTTCCCAATTGCTGTCATCCCAACAGCAAATGTTATACTGATTCATAAGCCTTTTCCCAGGAAAAACAGCTCTGTCCCGAGTGGGACACTTTGCTGACAACAGGAGGTTACACTTGCTCCAGTTTTCTTGCTTAATTCTGGCAAAGGCTAAGCTGGAGCAGAAGGGCCACTCGATTTGACAGAGTTTAGGCAGGGAAAATTCCCAATTCTGTAAGGGAAGTGCCCTCTAGTGTCCACCAAACCGAGGGAAAGCCCAGGGAGAGGGAAGGGCTGTACCCTGTCGATGGAGCTGCCTTTCCTCTGGGCGTAGGCTCCCCACAGCATGAACACGACCCCGTGCAAGTTCTTGTTGAGCCAGGAGACCACGACGTCCGTGAACTGCTCCCAGCCCCTCTCCTTGTGGGACGTGGCCTGGTGAGCCCGCACGGTGAGCACAGCGTTNCAGCCGAAGAACCCTCTGTTGACAGAGAGGGGCGAGGGGTGAACCGTCTGCAGGACGTGGTGGCGCTTCTGTGAACAAAACCACTGTCAGATTTGCATGTCTTTGGCTGCTCCTGCACCAGGTGTGACTTCCTGCCCCAGGCAGGTGGGATTTCCCCTCTACCCTTCCTCCAACACCAGCCTGGGATCCAAAGAACAAGCCACAAGGGCGAAGACTTCTGTCCCACTGAGCAGAGGTGGACTGTGTAAAACAGCAGTCTGGGCATTTCCCAATTGCTGTCATCCCAACAGCAAATGTTATACTGATTCATAAGCCTTTTCCCAGGAAAAACAGCTCTGTCCCGAGTGGGACACTTTGCTGACAACAGGAGGTTACACTTGCTCCAGTTTTCTTGCTTAATTCTGGCAAAGGCTAAGCTGGAGCAGAAGGGCCACTCGATTTGACAGAGTTTAGGCAGGGAAAATTCCCAATTCTGTAAGGGAAGTGCCCTCTAGTGTCCACCAAACCGAGGGAAAGCCCAGGGAGAGGGAAGGGCTGTACCCTGTCGATGGAGCTGCCTTTCCTCTGGGCGTAGGCTCCCCACAGCATGAACACGACCCCGTGCAAGTTCTTGTTGAGCCAGGAGACCACGACGTCCGTGAACTGCTCCCAGCCCCTCTCCTTGTGGGACGTGGCCTGGTGAGCCCGCACGGTGAGCACAGCGTTGAGCAGGAGCACTCCTGGCACACACAGCATGGACACAGGGGGGGAGACAACAAATCAAGGGTTAACCCACCCCTGGGAGTGATGGAGGGCACCCTCAGCGAGGTCACACCCTGGAGGGAAGGGATGGATCCAGAGGGACAGACTGAAGAGGTGGGAAGATGAATCTGGCACAGAGAAGCTGTGGCTGCTCCNTGTTTTCTAGGTTGGATTTTTTCTGCTCCACGGTGACCACATCCCTGAGTGTCTGAGCTCACCTTGCTTGGCCCAGCCTGTCAGGTCCCCATGGCCAGGGTGAGTGAAGTCCTCAATGTCCGTAGAGAGCTCTTTGTAAATATTTTCTAAACTGCAAACCAAAAACACCAGAAGATTTTTTAATACGAACACTTAAAGGCAACATCAAGCAGCACCACTTACTGCTCTTACACTAAGCAAGAAGGTATTGATTCTAATCTTATTATTTAAATTACTAAAGCCATTTGTAGGGGTAGAGCAGTGAGGATTCCCTTTGTGTGCCTGGTTGGAAGCTTAGTGAGGTCTCAGAACTGGAAATGCAAATTTACATCCAGAATATCACCAAATGACACAGAATTGCCCATATTCTGCAGCGATGTATTTTCCAGGTGATGCACAACTCAAACTTAAGTAGCTGCAAAACTCTTCATTTTTCTGGCTCCCAGCCCTGAGTAACACAGAACTGCAAACAATTTGTGAAGAAAAGGGATTTTGCAAATTGTCCTACCTGGGGGGAGGTGGAACAGGCTTCTGAACACTGAAGCAGAGCCCATGAGCTTGGTTAGGGCCATGGTATGGATCTTGTCCCAGAATGACAACCTTTACCTGAAAGCAGACCTTGGTTACCACAGAGTTGGAATCAGCATTATTCCCAAAAGAATGAAAAAAAAAAAAATACAAATAGGATTTATCCTAAAAGAGACAAAAAAAAGAAAAGCCTCAAACAAACCAAATCACCCCAAGGACTGAAGTTAAATCTTGGACATTTCATTATAAACAAATTAAAGAGCACAGACTCCACATAACATTAAGGATTAATATCACCACAGCTTTGCTGCTAAAATTATGACTATATTTAATACCATTTGACTGCAGAAGATCAACATTTTCACAGCCACCAAGTAGTTTTCTTCCTGTTTTAGCTTTATGCCATCCTTGCTGTGATATTTTTGATGCCACTGATTGGAAATAACATTACCTTATGATGTCTTTTTTCCTTTTCATTACAGTTCATTACAGACCAATTAGAAAAACAAGAGACGTACAAGATGCGAAACCCACAAACTAGACAAAGCTGATAAAATTAGAAATGAGGTCAAAAGTCCAACTGTGTGTTTAAAGGAAATTCTATGGCCTGTGAGAGTAATAAAACAATAAAACCATGTTTTGGTATCAGAGATGAAAGCAAAGGCTGGATTTGTGAGTTGGGTGAGACAAACAACAGCATCCACATCCTGTGAGATGAAGTTTAAGGCATAAAACACCGAACTAATGCGTCTGTGCCCCACCCTCTATTTTCCTGGTTTTAAACGTCCCGGAGCAGCGGAGAGACCCCGACCCCCATCCCCTGCAGCTCCACTCACGTCCCAGATGTCGCACATCTGCGTCCAGGTGAACACCTGCTCGGGGGGCGGATACACCGTGTAGCGCTTCCTCTCCTCGGCCAAAAACGCCATGAGCTGCGGGGGAACGGAGCGGGTCAGGGGGGGCTGCGGGGCGGCCAGGGCCCGGGGGGAACTGCCGTACTCACGTCAATGAAGTAGGGCTTGGAGAACTCCCCCGCCAGCTGCCGCCGCCAGCTCTCCCCGAAGCCCGGGGGCACATTCCGCTGCGCCAGCAGCTGCCGCGCCGTCTCCTTGTTCCTGCGGATGCGCTCCCGCTGCTCCGCGCTCAGCGACGACGCCGCGCCCGCCTCATCCGTCTCCTTCGCCTTCTTGGCGGCGCTGCCCTGTAAGCGGCGGGCGAGGAGGAGGAAGAGGAGGCTGCGGGAGCGGAGCCAGCGCGGCCGCGGAAACAGCGCGGCCATGGCGGGTCACGCTCCGCCCCGGGGGCGGCGCCAACGCACGCGGACACTTCGCGGCAAAACACCAAACCCGCCCCGCCGCCGCGAGACCAGACTCCCGCTCTCTATTGGCCAGCGGGAAAGCGCCCGCTCCTCCCTATTGGCTCGCAACGGCAGGGGGGGGGGGGG
>WEIV01005655.1:81030-95265 GCA_013390005.1 Calyptomena viridis | reverse complement strand
CTCCCTCAGGGAATCGCTCCCTCAGGGAATCGGTCCCTCGTTCCCTCCCTCCGGGAACCCGCCCATGGACGCGTTCGTGGTTAAGCGGCCCCGGGAGCAGGAGGGGGGCGGCGGGAAGAGGCGGCGGCCGGAGGAGGCCGGGCCGGGCCGGCCCCCGGTGCAGCACATCCGCGCCCAGGGGCTTAGCTGTGATTATTCCATCCTCTTCGGCAAGGCCGAGGCTGACGAGATCTTCCAGCAGCTGGAGAAGGAGGTGGAGTATTTCGAAGGTAACCTGCTGTGAGGGAGCCTGGGGCTGCCCAGGGAGCCTGGGCGGTGCTGTGGGAGGCCTGGGGATGGTCTGGGTGGCCTGCAGTGCTCCCTGAGCCTGTCTGTGTCCAGCTCTGAGCCTCCCACACGTCCCCCCACCCTCCCCAGTGCGGCATTTCCCTGCTCAGCCCACCCGAGGTGAATCCCAGGGCGATCCTAGGAGCTGGGCAGGTTTCTAGAGGCACCTGGTGTTGGCACAATCTGGCCCTGAGAAGCCAAGAACACACAGGTGTGGCCCTGCAGGGCTGGTTTTGCTCAGCTGGAAGCATTTGTCGAGTGGTTTCAGTCATGTTTTAACAGGACTGGGATAGTCCTGTTCATGCTGTTCAAGGGGTATAACAAGGTAGTGTCCAGCTTTGCTGGGACAGACACACTCGGAACAGGGATGATATATTGTAAGTTGTCATAGGCATCCTCATTTCTCTTGTCTGGAGATTCCCAGAAGCTGCAGATCCATGAGAACGTTGAACTGTGCAGAAATAATGCAGACTCACTTTTGGTCCTTCTTGTTTAAACAGGTGACTTGACAAAACTGCACATATTTGGCACATGGCACAACATTCCAAGGAAGCAGGTGACCTATGGAGACCCCGAGTTATCCTACACTTACTCAGGTGTTACCTTCCATCCCAAGCCATGGATCCCAGTCCTGACCCGCATCAGGGAGCGAATCACCCTGGACACAGGACACACCTTTAACTTTGTCCTTATTAACAGGTACGGCTGGTTCCCACTTGCCTCAAGCAGCTTGTGCTTCAAATGAAATGAGAGAACCTCGTGCAGCACTTGGCAGATCACTGAGGGGTTGTTTGATGTTCGCTTAATGGGTTGGCAGGACTAATTAACGTGGTGTGTGCACAGGTACAAAGATGGCCTGGACCACATCGGGGAGCACCGAGACGACGAGAAGGAGCTGGTTCCCCACAGTCCCATTGCATCCGTGTCCTTTGGAGCGTGCAGGGATTTCATCTTCAGGCACAGGGATTGCAGGAGGAAGGGCACAAAAGGTGGCATGGAGAGAATCAAGCTGGAGCTGGCCCACGGCAGCCTCCTCATGATGAACCACCCCACCAACGTGTACTGGTACCACAGCCTGCCCCCCCGCAGGAAAGTCATCACCCCCAGGGTCAACCTCACCTTCAGGAAGGTCATCCACCACTCACGGCCTTCTGACTTGGGAAACAGGAGCTGTAGCTCCTGATGGCACTGTTGGTTCCTCATCCAAACACTTTGGTGATCCAAGGATGAGCAAATTGAGCTGAGAGATGGTGGACTTGGGAATTGCTAATAAGGCCCGTGACTACTGATCCCAGTGCCAAGAAGGCTCTCTCTCTGTGACGTGTTGCTGTAGTCCTGCTGATACGTGTTTTGGGTGATTAATACCTTTACTTTGCTCAGGAGGAAGTTTGCTCTCAGCTGATCTTAATCTAACCAGTGTCCCAAAAAGATGAAAATAATCCATAGCCTCGAGGTAAAAGTTTATGAACACTATGAAGAATAAGCTGTAATAATTTAAAGCTGGTATTTTTCCACAGGTGATGCTTTTCTTGGATTCTCCGGCAATAAGCTTTATTTTGTTTAGGGTTTTATTTAAATAAAATGCAATGAGAGTGACCTGGAGAAGCAGTGCTGAGGTGTGAGCACAGTGGGTGCACTCTGGCTGCCTGTTTTAGTCACTGTGACTCTTGTCTGCTTGAATTCCTCTGCTGCTCAAGGAAGCACAAGGGGCTCTCCTTCCTCAGGTCCTTTGCACAAAAACCAGGCAGCAAAAAATGGCTCCTTGGGGAGGAACTGGGCTGGACCATTTCTATGGACAGCACAGTGTGAAAGGCTGTTTTTCTAAATAATTATCCCTAGGGATCCCATCCTGATTACCTGAGAACCATCACCTTCCAGACTCACAGGGAATCTGCTGAAATGAGGGGAGACTGTCCTGTCACCAACAGGTCTTGAGGAGTCAAGTAATGGTAAGTTCTGAGTGAGAATAGGAACCAAATCCTGGGTATCAGGGCACTGGAATTAGTGCTGGACACTGGCCTTCAGTGGTAGGTCCATTAAATTATGGAATTAAGGCCTGTTTAGGCAATTTGGAGCTGGGACTTCCCAGCCTTTGTGACTGTAAGAAGATGCTCTATGGAACATGAAGAGCTCCTGCAGAAATCCCTCTCATCCAGAGCATGGAGCTGCTTTTATGTACCCCAAGCCATTTGGTTCCCACTTTGGTCTTTGTTTCCAGACATTCCCACACGTAATTTTAATTCCCACACAGCTGACTTTTGTAATAAGTTTGTTCTTTTATTGCTACTGTACAGTTACAAAAATACCCTGAAGTGAAAATGCAACTTCAAACAGCAGTGCAGTGGTTTGACCAGAATATACATTTTTAAATAACACACAAAACAAGACAAGGATAACCCACACACAGAGATGGCATCTTGGAGGTCTGGATTTTTTACATTTTATTCACATCTTCACCACCACAGCAACTTGTGAGTGACAAGTGACAGCATTTGAGCCTTGTGCCTGCACAGAGCCCTGTGACCTCCAAGGGAAGGGTTGGCTGGAAAACACCTTCACAGAGCTCTGTGCTCTCCAAAGAGGAGGGTTTGGCTCACAAACACCTGCCCAGGTCTGATGCTCACAGTGGGCTGTGGGAGGATCTTGCACACCTCACGGCTGAGGTGCTCATTATTTGTTCCATCCACTCCTTCCCAACAGGAAAAGCTGGAACAAATGCTGACAGCACAACCCTCCCCTTGATAGCCCTTGATGGAGCTTCCAGAGTCAACCCACAGCTGAGGGAAATGCAGCTCTTTGCAAGAGAAAAGACACGGGCTGTGCAGCAAGAGGTGACTTTGTGTCCCTGTCCCAGGGTGTGCGTATCCTCTGCCCCACCTCCAGCCTGTTCTAAACCCAGTGACTGCTCAGCTGGACTCCAAAATCCAGTGCAAACCTCCAAACTGAGTGTTGACAATGCAGCATACACACTGCTGGCAGTGGAAATGGTTGGAGTTCTGAGGTACATGTTTTTCATGAGAGTTTTATGTGATCCCCAGCACTGTTTCAGAGCTGCTGTACCCCAGTGCTCCCAGTATGGAGGGCTGGCTCCTTCTCCAGCTCTCTTAGCTCTCACTTCAATGGCCAGGGCATTTTTTTTTTGGCATTTTGCATCCTTCAAGGTTATTTTTGTTTGTTTTCTTGTTGTTTTTCTATAACTTAAAACAGGTTAAAACCAAGCTACTCTAGCCTAGCACAGCCAGGGAGACTTCCCAAGAACTAGTACATCAGTGGATTTATAATATTTATGTACTATCAGCACTACCTGGAGCAGGAATTGTGCTCCATACTCTGGAATGATGAGTTGTGTAAATAGTTTTGCATATCCATCCATTACCACTCCTGCTTTGGCTGGTTTTGAGCCTCCCACGAGGAATTCCAAACACCTCCAAGCTTTGGGCAGCAATATGAACACATGAGGTACAAAGTTGCCCTAAAAACCTACTAAGACAGTTGTTATCTGAAAACTTAAGTTGCTGTTTCACACTGAAAAAGCTTTGATGAGTGATTTTCTCCTCCAAGCTTACAAGGCTAGAAAAGAGCTAAAAATACTTGCTGATTTAAAAGCAGGAGAAATTTTAAAGGAGAATTTTTGCTGCTTCTCCCTCCATGTTTTGTTTGGGATTTTATCTTTTTTTGCACATTAATTAAGCAGCAGAATTCACCTTATCTCTATTTACAGGCCAGCCTGGAGCTGATGCAGTGACACCAGTCTTCCCAGTAAGTGCCCACCAGTGCTGATCCTATTGTTTGTATTCCACTTAACAAGGACAAAGGCTCAGCTCCCAGTCACAGCCAGTCTGAGCCCAGTCCAGTGGTGGGAAATGGCAGTTTCCAGCATTAAAATGGGAAGGGCAAGTCTAGAACACACTTCCAGCAGCCTGGAAATCACAGCATTAAAAGTTGTACTTGATGCTACAAAGCAACTGTACTCAACAGTGGTCACAGAAATGACAACACTGATCACAGCAACCACCTGTGTGGGATGATTCCAGCCATATTCCAAAGGTAGGGAGCAATAAATTAAGGTTTCAGCTCTTGATAGATAAAAAAATTACCTCCTGGATAAAGGAAACTGCGCTTTGAAGCAGCAGAAGGGACCTGTATGATGTGTAGGGAACTAAAGTAGCAGGAAAGTGAAGAGGGAAATGTTTGGATTGTGGCTGTTTGTGGAGATGCCTCACTTGACAGGCTGATTGGCTGGGATATGAAGGGGAATCTGATTCCAGGAGTAGTTGGGAGGCATTCCCAGGACACAGTGGGCTCACACAGTGGCAATGCAGCTGTTCAAGGAAGCTCAAGGCACTTTGTATCTTAAATCATTGCCTTTGCCAACAGCAGCTTCCCAGGAACCCTTCCCGGGGCTCCCCCTTTGGAAACACCTGCAGTGAAACGTGGAGGCTTGGGCATCTCCCTTGGAAAACTGACATGGGATGGAGCCTTGGGAAGCCTGAGGTGCGTCTCAGAGTCACGACAGTGCCACTATCACAACAACAAACGCTTCTTTAACACACACTTTGGGCTGCACACAACTCCGGGCGGCCAACTGTGGTACAAAACACAACTCCCAGGGAAGGGGGATTTGCATAACAAAGGTGCAGCCTGGAGCTCAGAGAGGAGTCTGGGTGGGGTGTTGTCCCTATGGGTGGGTTGTTATTGACATGGGTGACTTGCTGTCCCCATGGGTGGCTGTTCAGCCCCCGAGCTGTGCTGCTGGGCCCTGGGTGAGCTGTTGTCCCCTGTGTCCCTGCTGATCCCCCAGGCCCTGGGTGAGCTGTTGCCCCCTGGGTCCCTGCTGATCCCCCGGCCCTGCGTGAGCTGTTGCCCCCTGGGTCCCTGGGAAGCCCCCAGGCCCCAGACAACCTGTTGTCCTCTGGGTCTCTGCGAAGCCCCCAGGCCCTGGGTGAGCTCGTTATCCCCTGCATCCCTGCTGATCCCCCAGGCCCTGGGCGAGCCATTATCCCCTGTATCGTGGGAAGCCCCCAGGCCCCACACAAGCTGTTATCCCCTGTGTCCCCGCTGATCCCCCAGGCCCTGGGCGAGCCATTATCCCCTGTGTCACTGCCGAGCCCCCCCAGGCGAGCTGTTATCCCCGCCTGTCCCCGGGGCGGGGTGTCAGTGCTGAGCCCGGGCGTGGACCCTCTCGTAGAAGAGCAGGTAGGCGCTGGCAGCCAGCACCTCCTGCAGGCTGGCCCTGCGCACGCAGTCGTCCGACACCCAGAGCCACTGGGCGGGCACGGCCAGCGCCCCCCGGGGACACGGCGAGCGCCGGTAGGTGACGAAGTGGCCCGAGTGCATGTCCCCGTGGTGCACCACCACGGCCATCAGCCGGTACAGGTACACGGGGGGGCTGCGGGGGGAGCACAGGGTCAGCACACGCCCCCCCAAAAATCCCTTCTGCACCGCAGCTGGGGCTGCCCCAGCCAGGGAATGCTTGAGGGCAGCATGGATGGGGATTGGAGAAGCCTGGGATAGTGGGAGGTGTCGCTGCCCGTGGGAGGGGGTGGGACTGGATGGGCTTTAAGGTCCCTTCCCTCCCAAACCAGTCTGGGATTCTGTGAAGAGGGATCATCAGAAGCCTCAAGGGTGATTTACCAACCGTGGCAGGTGCAGCTCAAACCAGGCTTCTTAAATATAATGTGGGGAAGGAATCTGGGAGAGATCTCGAGCTTAAATATAATGTTTGAAAGAAATCTGTGAGATCCCAAGCTTGTAAAATATGTTTAAAAGAAATCTATAAGGGATCTCAAGCTTAAATGTAATTTTTGCAAGAAATCTGTAAGGGATCTCAACTTAAATATAATGTCTGAAAGAAATCTGTAAGAGATCTCTATCTTAAGGACAATGTTTGGAAGAAATCTGTAAGAGATCCCAAGCTTGTTAAATATAATGTTTGAAAGAAACCTGTAAGGGATCTATGGATTTCTTGCAATCATTTTAAAATCAGAGTAAAAGTTAAAAATGAAAGGAAGGGGTAGAGGAAAACAGCAATAATGAGATTATGGCTATTCAAAAAGATGATTTGCTGCACCTTGAACCAGAGAAAGAGGATTGTGAGTTTTTTCTCCTTTTCTAGGAGAGAAAACCACTAAAAAATCAGCCAAGAGACAAGCACAGGAGTGGGGCTGGTGTTACATTCTGTGACTGTGCAGCCTCATGACAAAGACAGACTAAAAGAAGGCAATTTGAAGGACAGAAATTAAGATGTGGGTACAAATGTGTAACTTACCTGCACTCAGGGAATGCAGCAAGTGGAAAACTTCCTGGGGACATCAAAAACGAGGAGGAGGCGGAGGCACCATTCATGAAGAGAGGTTTGGTACCAGGGGGCTGTTCTGCTTCTGCCACAGGAAGGAGAAATTCAGTGATTTAACTTAAATGCTACTCTTACATGGTTAACAACAGCACTTATCTACGGTACTTTACTTATTTTAATTCATTACACATCACACTCCCTTCCAGAGGCACAGGACTGCACTATCCAAGGACAGCTCTAAGTGTTTTACATGACAAACATCAAAATTACCACGTTTACAAAATCCCAAGTAAACAGATTACTGAGCTGCCTAAAGGACAGACCTACTACACCTGCATTTTCCAACTGTTTTTCAAGAATTCACCATTCCCAACATTCCTTCTCTGCTTGTCCTGAAGCCTTAGAACAGACCACTAACAATAAAAACCCTCAGACACCCCCAGTTCAACATTCCCTCACCCTTTAGACACAAAACATGTGAGTTCTGTGCTACCTTTTACATTTTTTTTTTTAATATAGAGTAGTGAACTTTAAATCTGGAAGAGCAACTGGGAAAGGGATTTATCCCTGCCCTCTTTGCAGAGCTCCACATCAGGATGCTGCCCCTGGGCTCACCCTGCAGATCACAATGTTTGCTCAGTGAAGTGCAGGAAGAGCTGCTGCCTTTCACTTGCAAAGCACCTGGAGGTTTCACTGCTGTCCCATCCTTGGTTCCAGGTGTCTCCTCCAGGTTTTTGTGGCTGGATTTGTGCCCAGGAACACGGTACTTGTAGATGTCCATGACCAGGAACTCGTTGAACTGGACGTGCTCGTGTCGCTTCAGGGGAGTGCCCTGGCTGGACCAGCTCAGCCTTTGCAGGTGGATACACAGACACTGGGGCAGCTGCAGGGACAGGCAGGACACGTTGGAAATGGAAACACACAGCTGGGAAGTCCAGGGGGTAAGGAAGTGCATCCCTTGTCTCTGTGTGGGCTCAGGGGCAACGCTGTCCCCAAGGCGTGGCACTAACTCAGACCCTTGGGAGACTCCTGGTATTGGCTGATCCTCAGTAATTAATGGATTGCACAGGGGAGAAAGGTCAGGTAGTTATAAATAGCTGCAATTCAAAATTAACCTCTAGCTATAAGTTGTTTATTATTATTATTACTATTGTTATTGTTACTATTATTACTACCTGAGGCTCTTAATTCCACCCATTATTAATTCCATTCTTAATTCTGTTGTCCTCTGCATGGCAGGATTACAGAGCAAAAAATGAGTTGCCTCATCTTTTTCCTCATACAAATTTTTTTCCTCACATGTTTTTTTTCCTCATATAAATTACACCTGATGTTTATCACCACATCCACTTGTTTTGACCACCTGTATTTAGAACATTCTGATTTATTAAAAACATGTCATTACTAAAGACATCACAACCACTGTAGATACAAATCAATTTGCTCACCAAAGAAATTGAGAATTAATGCAAGACATGACCCAGCCACACTCACACTTAAGTTTTTGCTGAGTAACAGTAGAATATTCACTTTCTTTAAGCTTTGGAGTTGGATGTTTTGCTGAACTGAGGCCCCAGTGCCCACAAATATTTGCCAAATGAGTTTCCTTTTACAAGTAAAACATTACAATGGTCCAATAGCAAGAAGTGGCCATGAAGCAACAGATCAAAGAACGAAGTTACTGCGTAACAGAAAGTTTGGAGGGTTCATTTGCCTCACCTTTCCCAACTTTAATTGCTTTACAAATGTTGTTCTCTGGTTTTCAATGCTCTGTCCATTCAGAATTCCTTCTGCCTGGATCTGAAATCAGAGGGGAAATAAAATAAAGCCACTTGGTTACTGCTGTGTCCAATTCCACATGCAAATTTTCTGTCTAGAACTGTGCTCAGTGCATTAATTAGGAATTTCTTGGCCTGTCCTAAAGGATCCGAATTCCAAACCAAAATCAAGCAGAAACATTTACAGAACAAACCCCACCTCCAGGCTGACCTGTACTTACATGTCTTTTCAAAGAATTTTAGAACAAAAATATTATCTAAACAATATTATCTAAACAATACCTGGTAATTACAGAATAAAATATTTTTAACTCTTGTAATAGTAATAAATAAAGCCCTAAAATAAGTGTGAGACAAGAACTCCATGTTAAGTATTTGAAATCCCAGGCAGGGCAGAGGTTTTCCTCAAATCTTGTAGGAAAAGGAGCTGAAAACTGAAGGCAGAATTCTGTCAGCAGGATCCAAACTGAGCTCCCAGTTCCAGGTCTCCCAGTGACCTACTTTAGTGCAGTTGTCACACACAACATCCTTCACAGACTCGGAGGAGATGAAATGATGGAGGCAGTGGTCCAGTGTCATGGGACGACCCTGAGCACAAAGAACACCCCAAATTATTTGCAGGAATTTTAAGGAGCACCTCTGCATTTTGGGAAAGGATTTTTAATCATTTCCTCCAGAGAAACCAGAGAATTGCCCAGTTATTCCTTTAAAAAGCTGCCTAAATGGGTCTGGGTGAATGAAGGGCATCATCCTCAGTGATGGTAAAAACCCCAAACCCCAAACAAACGTGTCCACATCCCAATCCTGGCTGTCCAGGAGGGCACTCTGCAGGCAGGAATCACAATTCCCAGGACTGGAAGCAGTTGCTCCCTGTCTGGGAAGACAAATCACTACCAGAAATGAAGTAACAAAGTGTTAAGATCCAAAAATATCCTGCACATTTTGCCCCAGAAATCTGCAATGTTTTGGTGTTTGATGCTTATCAGATCCAAAAAGAAAAGGATCTGATTCCTTTTCATTCCCCAACTGAAATGGAAAAGCCATTTTGTGGGGTAAGGTGGGAACAGGAGAGCAGCTGAAAGGCACCTTCCCAAAGTGGGAAGCAGCCCTTGGGATATGATCAAATCCAAGGAAGGAGCAAATCCTCCACCAGGAGAAACAGAAACTCTCCTGGTGCCCTGTGTTTGTTGTACTAATTAGTGATTTGCACCCACTCATTAGGGAGAAGGTCCTGCAGCAGCACCAAAGGATTGAAAAAGGCAGGAAAAGAAACTCCTAAAAGCAGCTCCAAATTTACTCTGGGGCTGCAGCACCTGGGAGAGGCACTAGAGAAGGGAAAGCCACGCTGCCAAGGTGGGAGGCTGGATCCTGGATCCATGGGATACGTACCCACACAGCTGCTGGAATGCTCAGGGACAGGCTGTCGAAGGTGTCAAACCTCACAGGACTCTGCAAGAGAACATTCCACACATCCAGGATCCACGACACTCCCAAAAAACCCCAACCAAACTCTCACAGGATGAACACTTGCCCTGTGCTGGCCACAATTCCCTGCTGGAATGGGATCCAAACCCCCCACTTCCCAAGCACAGCACACCAGGAACAGCAGGCACGAGGTGCTACTGGGCCTCCTCCTGCTTTCCATTTGTTTGCAAAGTTTAGAGAAGGAAAAGTAACATTTGATCTGTAAATGAGATCGATTTTCTGTATTTTTTTCCTTTATCCAGGTTATTTCCATCTCCTTATTCCAGACAACTGGACTGCAAATTAATTTCCTTTTGCAATCTTAATACATGTTGGATGAACACCTAGTCCTAAACCACTACCCATGTGAGGGAATTGTCAAGTAGTATTATTAATTATTCATTAAATCATCTAATAAGAAAGCTATTATCCTGTTTGATAGGGCAGCTGTTATCCCCACAAAGGGGATCACACTTCATTTCCCTCAGGATATTTACTGATAAATTCTCATTCATCACCAACACTACAATAAACACCTGAAAAATTAACAGTCCATTTTCACATATGTATTATTAATATATTTAATATAAATATTATATGTAATATAAATATAAAAATACNACACATCCATGCTCATCACTCTAATTCCACATTTTTGCCCCACAGTAACAAAATTAACTGCTCCAAAGCATGTTCTGTCCCACTGCTAATAATTAATGGAGGTTCATTTATATTTCTGAGGTATATTTCTGTCCAATACAGACAAAGATTAATTAATATTATCCCCTTAATAAGCCAAGCAACTACACTATGAATATTCATATTCCACAATGGATAAAATCCTACCTCTTGTTCTGCAGCTTATTTGCTTTGGGGTTGTTTCTGGTTGCTACAGGGGAAGATAAAAAGATTTCATTAACCTTAGAAGCAGTTAAATATGTTCCCATTTCATCCCTAATTGGCTTTTCTGGCATTAGAACAACTGTGGGAGTTTTAGTGGCTCTTTCTATTTCAAGAACAAAAAAACCTGGTGCAAAACAACTTTATAATTGGTAAAAAGCACTGCTTATAAAATGAGTAATTAATCTGCAGAACTCTCTGCCTCAGAGCACTAAAATTTTATAAACATTCCGGGTCTATTTTAGGCAATAGAGAGAAACTTTCCCTCTGCATCCAATTTATCAGCAAACTGGAGGATAAGGTAAATTTTACCTCCATAAATGTCCTTTTTGCAGTTTTCAAACCTTTTCCATGGTAAGAGCAACTGCTGAGATGGACTCCTGTTCTGTGCTAATGTCTAAATCCCTATATTCATTGGATTTATGGATGCAAAAACCCTTAGGAAGGTGGGTTCACTGGAAATTCAAACCCATTTTCCTCAGGACACTGTTCTTTAACTGCCTGACCTATTGATTCTATCAAAGAGCACCTCTGTGAACTCAATAAAAACTTAATCCTGAGTTTCTAAACAGACAGCTGGGAATGCAGGCAGATTCCAGGGACTCGTCCTGCTCCTGGAATGGAAGGAGTCACCTCCAGAGAATGCACATCAAACAGGTGGGTCACGCGGGGCTGCCGCTCCCGTTCGTCCTCCAGGGAAGAGGTGAGGACATGGAACAGCTCGTGGGCATCCTGGGAAGAGAGATACAACCCAAACACATCAAAACTCATCCCAGGAGGGCTGGAATACCCTGGGAAATGAAGGAAAAATCACAGCTCGGAGCTCACTTTATGGATTTTTTTAAATTTATGAATGTATTTGTAACTTTATTAATTTTAATTTTTTATTGTTATAAGAATATATTACCTTATTTATATAGAAAATATATTATATATATTCTATTTAAAGAATATTCTATATCTAATATTCTACATATAAATTANTAATAACATCTGTTCATAGTATTTATTACTATAATATATACACATCATAATATATGTTATTAATTATATAATAATATAAGAATAAATATTAATGAACATATACAGAAATAAATTTATAAATGTATAAACGAACATAAATAAATATATTCTATTAACTATATTAATTATAGTCTGTGCAGCTGCTGTTGTGCCAAAAAGCTCCATAACAGCACAAAGTATTAAAGACATTCTATTAAAGTATTAACAACATTCCAGGCAATATAAACTCACATGAAACTAAAATACTTAGAGACTAAAAAGGAAAATTTGTGCTCAAATCCCTGTTTTCCTTGATTTCAAGGAAAGCATAATTGGAATCTATCCCTGGGAATACAGAATATAATTAAGGTGTGGGATATTGATGGACCAGTTCCAGGGGCTGGAAATACTAGCAAGGGTTAGAAATCCTGGAAAGATCAGAAATCTTGGGTATTACATGGAAGAAAATTGGGAAATGCGAGTGAAATCCATCCCTGGAAGCAGAGCACAGATCCACCATCCACAGTGAAGTTAGAGCTGGGTCTGTGCTGGTTTAACATGCTTTATATGGCTTAATATTCCTGGCTCTGTTGTTCCAGGTCTGAAGGTAATCCCGAGGTTTGGAAGCAGCCAGGCTTCCCACGAGGAATATCCCAGCAAACTGAAAACCCCATCCCTGTATCCCATGGTTGTTTTCCATCCCTTTTTAAAGCAGGATTCAAATCTGACATTCAGGGCCGTCAGTCCCAGAGCTCCAGATCTGTTATCCCTGTCCAGGGGAAACACCAGGAATTTTCCCTGCCTTTACCTGCTCTTCAAAGGAGGAGATCTGCCACCTGTTCACCCTCAGCACTTCCAGCAGGCAGCTGGCATCCAGGACATCCTCCTCTGTCACCTCCTGGCAGGATAAAGCTGGAGACAGGGCATGGAAAACGTCAGGAGGAGCCAGAAATGGGAAAAAAAACCAGTATTTTACAGGTCACCAACCCCATGTTAAAGCCCCACCATCCTCACACCACTTCAGTTTTAGTAGGAACATCCCAAGGCAGAACTTCCAAGGGATTTCCTTTAAAAAAAAAGCCCAGTGGGGGAAGGCAGGGAGGGCCAGTGGATTGTTCTGAGGACGGAACTGAGATGAATTTAGCACAGGAACAAGTCTTTAATATCCAAAATCATCCAAGGTATCAATCGGTAGTCCAGATTTTTGGGAAAATTGTAAACTTGGGGGAAAAAAAATGCTTATATTCTTCACTAATTACTAGTTTTAATGGAATTCTGCCCCTCTGTGAAAGGTGCTCATGCTTGGCCATGGGGGGTCACAATTCCAGAGGGAAATTAAATAGGGAACACAAAGAAAAAGAGCTGCTTTCTTTGGGAGAAGAGGCTAAAACCGGTAACATTTACAGCAAATATTTCACTCTGGGTTTCCCCACAGCAGGAGGATGTTCCAGTACCTCTGAGGAGCTGCAGCAAAGTCACGGAAAGGTGCTGGTGCTCCTGGGACTTGTTCTGCTCCGTCCTGTACTGGGCTGTGAATTCCTCCAGCCACCGGATGAAGGAGGGGCAGGAGGACAAGCCCTGGAGCAGGGAATTCATGAAACACGTGTTGCCCAGGTTCAGGAGGCCTGGGACAAGCCCTGGGGAGAGAATTGTAAGTGCCGACACCATGAAATCCAGGATATCCATTTGCCAGTGGGAATGGTGGGTGGAAGGGAACTTGAAGCCATCCCATCCCACGGGCAGGGGCACCTCCCACTGTCCCGGGTGGATCCAGCGTGGCCCTTGGGCACTTCCAGGGAGTCACAGCTGCTCCGGGAAACCCATCCCCACGCTGTCCCAGGGGGGGAATTCCCTCCCCGCATCCCGGTACCTCTCCTGCGCCGCTTCCTGCCGGAGATGGGTCCCCACAGGACGTACATTCCCGCCGCCAGCGCCGCCGCCGCGCCCCCGATCACCCCCCAGTTCCTCATCACCCTGTGCCTGCAACGGGACAACGGCCCGGGAATGGGAACGGGAGAGGGAATGGGGACGGGAGAGGGAATGGGAATGGGGACGGGGGAGGAAACGGGAACAAGAACGGGAAAGGGAAGGGGAATAGGGACGGGAAAGGGAAGGGGGACAAGAACGGGAGGGGGAACGGGGACAAGAACGGGAAAGGGAACGGGGACAAGAACGGGAAAGGGAAGGGGAATAGGGACGGGAAAGGGAAGGGGGACAAGAACGGGAAAGGGAACGGGAACAAGAACGGGAAAGGGAAGGGGAAGGGGGACGGGAAAGGGAACGGGGACAAGAACGGGAACTGCGACGGGAGAAGGAACGGGAACAAGAACGGGAGAGGGAACGGGAATGGGGACAAGGGAGAGCCCACGGCCCGCACCCAGGGAACGGGGAAGGGAGAAGGGAAAAGGAGAAGGGGTAGAAAGGGAACGGGAGAAGGGAAGGGCTGTGCCCAGGGCTCGCCCCGACCAC
>WEIV01005655.1:45457-80188 GCA_013390005.1 Calyptomena viridis | reverse complement strand
CGAGCCGAGCCCGGCCGTGATGAGCCGAAATGAGCCAAACCGAGCCGGGCCGTGCTAAGCCCAGCCCAGACATGGCGAGTCCAGGTGAACCCAGCCGAGCCAAACCGATCCCGGCTGAGTCGAGCCATGTCGAGCTCAGCCGAGCCAAGCTGAGACCGGCTGAGCCGAGCCGTGCCGAGCTGAGCTGAGCTGTGCTGTGCCACGCTGAGCTCAGCCGTGCCAAACCGAGCCGAGCCGTGCTCAGCTTAGCCGAAATAACCCCAGCTGAGCCGAGCCGTGCCGAACTGAGCTGAGCCCAACCCAGGCGAGCCCAGCAGTGCCTGGCTGAGCCGAGCCCGGCTGAGCCGAGCCCAGCAAAGCCGAGCGGCTGCGCGCGGGCCGGCGGTTCCCGTCGGAGCTGTCCAGCCTTTCCCGGCTCCCGCATCCCGATCCCGCCATGTGGGAGCGATGAGCGCAGCCGCCGCCCGGCCATGGAGGAGGATTTGTTCCAGCTCCGGCAGCTCCCGTGAGTAGCGCGGGGGGGCCGGCGATCCCGCGGCTTTCAGGGAATTCTGCCGGGAAGACGCCTAGGCCCCGGGAAACAGGCCATTTTCCCGGTGTGCAGCATCCCGAGGGATGCAGGGAGCCGCTGGTTACATAAATTCCTCGGTCTGGGGGGGTTTGTCCTTTGCGTGGGGGTGAAGATCGGGAGGGGTGGGATAAAACGGTGGAAGTGGCAGGAGATTTTGGGAGAGGGAACGCTGGAATTGCCTTGGCGGGGTTGTGTGTAAATAACGTGGTGCTGGGGATGCTCTTCCTCCCCATCCTCCTTCTGCCACGGAGCAGAACCTGCCCTGCAAAGGTGCTCTGGGGCAAGACCAGCGACATTCCCAGTGTTTCTGGAGAGGCAAACGCTGCTGCACAAGGAAAATGCTGGTATTTGCCAGGAACTCTTTGCCTTTGGGATGTGGTCGCTGGGTCTGCACAAAAAAAAAAAAAAGTGATAAAGTCGTTGGTGTCAACCCCAGGATTTCCTTCCCTTTTCCTCAGTGCCAAATGTTTCCTTTAAAACCAAACGTACATTTCTTAATGCTTCATGTTCAGGTGCTTTGCAACATATTCCTATTTATAAATCCTTTGCTGTCTAAGGCAGGGAATGAATGTTTAAAGTTTGTGTTAAATATTCATGAGCTCGTGTCAATGACAGAGTGAACTGTCCCACAACATTCCTGATAAGTTGGGGAAATGGACATGAACTCCAGTTATTTTCAAATCCTTGCTTAGGATGCCTTCAGCCTGTCAGGAAAAAGAATCAGACATGATTTAATGGGGCTGTTTTTCCCATTTTTTTAAAGCAAAAGCCCAGGAATACGTTCTGAAGTGCCTCCCAGTGCAGGGGTGGTTGGGTGTTTTGGTGCTGTGAGATCTTGCACATAAATGCAGCAGCTCCCTGAAATGTCCCAGCTGTGCAGGATTTTGCAAGTCTGGGACAGAAAATGTCCCCGTGGGTTTTTTTGTTTTTCTTGTATTCCTGAGGGATAAAGGTGTATTTTTATTTGAGGAACGTGGCAGGTTGAGTTCTGCTCAGATTTGTGATTCTCAGAGCAGCCTCTGCCTCTGTGGGGATCCATCACCTCCAAAACTGCAAGAATTCCAATGGGATTAAGGGCATTCCCAGCAAGTGTGCTGGGATCACATCCTGGAGGGAAGGGATGGATCCAGTGGGACCTGCACAGGCTGTGGATGCCCCATCCCTGGAATGACCAAGGCCAGGTTGGACAGAGCTCTGATCCACCTGGGATAGTGAGAGAAGTCCCTGCCATGCCAGGGGATTCACTAAAGATCTTTGAGGTCCTTCCCAACCCAAACCCATCGGGAGTTCTGTGGTAATTTCATCTGTTTCCAAAAAACTATTTCACTTCCAAAATGTTCCGGTTTTTTTCACAAGAAATTGTCGGTTTCCAAGTTCCCCTGTGCTGCAGGTAAAGTGAGGGAAGCTCAAGGAATCTGTCCCATTAAATAAGGTGGATCTGTCCCAAAGCCTTTTTTTGGCCACAGGAAACTTCAGTGATGGAACAAGAACCTCCTCAATGTCCAGGGAGCAAATTCCTGAGCAAAACATCCCAGTTGGGTCGGTTTAGGAAAGTCCTGGGTTTGTCTCATTCTCTCCATGGCTTTGCTGCAGGGGTGGGACAATGAGCTGTGCCAAAAATGGGATAAAACCCACGGAAATGGGAGTGTGACACTTGTGGGACAGTCCCAGCTCAGGGGCTTGGGCTTCATGAGGAAAGAAATGTCTTTAGATTCATTTTGATATCCCACCTAAAAGGGTCAAAAATGCACAGATGAACCAAATACTAGGAATCGAATAATGTATTAAAATACAGAAATGTAATTGATTGCATAGTATAAATAATTCAGTTTAAGACAGGATGAAAACAGTCACACTTGTAGTCACAGAATCATCCTCATGATGGAAAAATCCATCAATTCATGGAATTACCTCGTTAATTACATTCTTCTAAATAATATTTACCCATCTAAGAAATTTTGGGAGTTTCACATATCCTAAGAGACAAATCACATCTGAAAATAACATGGAAAGTTGAATTTGGGCTCTTCCTACCAGGACAAACCCCTGAAAATCAATGACATGGCTGTGCCTAATTCCCAATCAAATCTAGGCACACAAAACATGGCTCTCATTAGATTTGTATCATTTCATCATATTTTTATGACCTCTATGGCTTTATAACTTTACAGGTGTCACAACAACACCCCCTGTGTGCAAGAGCAATGCTTATATCCCATGGGAATGTGCGGTGCAGGTTTTCCAAAGACCAGGAAATCAACAGGATACAAATACAAGTCACAGCATTCCCTGTGGATGTGGCATGGAGGCAGGGAATTCGGAGAAACCTGGATGCTGCTTGACTCCAGGACTGACCAAAGCACAGCCCCGTCCTGGAGAAGCCCCTGGGAAATTGAATCCTGGTTTTTGTGTTCCAGGGTGGTCAAGTTCCGCCGCACTGGGGAAAGCTCGAGGTCGGATGAGGATGGAGTTTCAGGAGAGCACGAGGTGCAGATCGAGGGAGTCAGGACAGAGTTAGAGCCCGTGGAGCTGGAGGATGGAGCTGCAGTGCCAAAGGAATTTGCCAACCCCACGGATGGTGAGTATATCGCTTGTTTTCCTGCCAGTCCTGCTGCAGCCAGGCTGGATACACTGGGTTTGGAGAAGCTGAAGATCCCCCCAAAAAGCAGGGAACAATAACACAGGCAAATTATGTTGCACCTGGAAATCCTAACTTAAGTCCCCCATTCCCTGGGGATGCTCCTTGTGTTTGTGCCACCAGTCACAGACCCTTGCAAGGAGTTGTGCATCCAGCTGTCACCACCTACTTCTTACTTCCACTAGAACTGATCCATGCTTCCAAAGCTCTGCCAGCTTTCCTGAAGCAAGTACACCTGGCTCTCCTTCAAGGCTGAGCTGAATCTGCAGTGTTTCCTAGAGGACAAGAGGGAATGCACATCCCAGCCTCTGCTTCCTGCCTGGAGGCAGCACTGGACGGGGAGGGAGGAGGAACATTGCCTTTGTCTTACACAAGGCAGCTGACAGCATGTTGTTAATCTTGTTTGTGAACATCTCTGCTCTGTGTTATCAGCTGGAGTTGTTTGATTTCCTCCTGGTTTGTGGGTTTGGGCTCTGCTGTGTGAGGAAGGGCAGCTCTGAGCCAGGCAAAGCTTTTCTGTGGGCAATGTGCTGTTTAAACTGCTGGAAGTCTTAGAACTGTGAGACTTAAACAACTCAAGTATCAAAATGTGCTTTTCTTGTTCGCTTTGCACTTGAGCAAAGGAATCTGAGACATCTCAGCATGTTCAGCTGGAATAAAATAATGAGGTCATGGCACTGTGTGGGAAACAACCCTCAGCATTTTGAACAGAAGGAAGTTTTAAGACATGTGTGTCTTGGACAAATCCTTGATTTGAATAATTGCAGGTTGACTCTCCCTGCAATAAAACATTCCCTGCAGCTCCACGATCCCTGTGGCTGGTGCACAGCTCATTTCTCACCAGAGGAAGCTGCTGGAGGAGTCACTCCCAGGAGTGAGAGACTGGACATGTGCTGAATTTGTTGGTGCCACGTTGATTTACCTCTATGTGATTGAAATACTCCAGGAGTAATTAGAATCATTTTGGCTCTAGCACCATTCCTGCAGAACACAGAGATTCTCCTGAGTAGGAAGTGTATAAAACCTAAGTAGCTGACTCCCACNTTCCTGCCTGGAGGCAGCACTGGACGGGGAGGGAGGAGGAACATTGCCTTTGTCTTACACAAGGCAGCTGACAGCATGTTGTTAATCTTGTTTGTGAACATCTCTGCTCTGTGTTATCAGCTGGAGTTGTTTGATTTCCTCCTGGTTTGTGGGTTTGGGCTCTGCTATGTGAGGAAGGGCAGTTCTGAGCCAGGCAAAGCTTTTCTGTGGGGAATGTCCTTTTTAAATGCTGGAAGTCTTAGAACTGTGAGACTTAAACAACTCAAGTATCAAAATGTGCTTTTCTTGTTCGCTTTGCACTTGAGCAAAGGAATCTGAGACATCTCAGCATGTTCAGCTGGAATAAAATAATGAGGTCATGGCACTGTGTGGGAAACAACCCTCAGCATTTTGAACAGAAGGAAGTTTTAAGACATGTGTGTCTTGGACAAATCCTTGATTTGAATAATTGCAGGTTGACTCTCCCTGCAATAAAACATTCCCTGCAGCTCCACGATCCCTGTGGCTGGTGCACAGCTCATTTCTCACCAGAGGAAGCTGCTGGAGGAGTCACTCCCAGGAGTGAGAGACTGGACATGTGCTGAATTTGTTGGTGCCACGTTGATTTACCTCTATGTGATTGAAATACTCCAGGAGTAATTAGAATCATTTTGGCTCTAGCACCATTCCTGCAGAACACAGAGATTCTCCTGAGTAGGAAGTGTATAAAACCTAAGTAGCTGACTCCCACATTTGAGATCTCAGCAGGTTACCCAGTTAATCAGGAATTGTACTCACAGCAAATGCACTCCCAAGGGATGGCTCTGACCAGGGAATTAATCCCCTTCTGCATTGGAATTGTTTTCTTTCCAGATACTTTCATGGTGGAAGATGCAGTGGAAGCCATTGGATTTGGGAAGTTCCAGTGGAAGCTCTCAGTCATTACTGGATTAGCCTGGGCAAGTAACTGTGGTTGGGAGCAACTTCATGGTCACCAGAGAATCCCAGGGATTCCAGATAATGGGCACAGAGAGTCTCCAATCAGAGACATTTCTCTTGGAATTCTAAAAAAACAGCTGGACTCAAAATTGTTCTTTGGAGGTGATGAACAACTGATGGATTTCTCTGTGCCTGAGGTTCTTATGAATCAGGGTTTGAGAAATCAGTTTGATCCAGCTGTTTCAAATCTATGTATGANTGCAGGTTGACTCTCCCTGCAATAAAACATTCCCTGCAGCTCCACGATCCCTGTGGCTGGTGCACAGCTCATTTCTCACCAGAGGAAGCTGCTGGAGGAGTCACTCCCAGGAGTGAGAGACTGGACATGTGCTGAATTTGTTGGTGCCACGTTGATTTACCTCTATGTGATTGAAATACTCCAGGAGTAATTAGAATCATTTTGGCTCTAGCACCATTCCTGCAGAACACAGAGATTCTCCTGAGTAGGAAGTGTATAAAACCTAAGTAGCTGACTCCCACATTTGAGATCTCAGCAGGTTACCCAGTTAATCAGGAATTGTACTCACAGCAAATGCACTCCCAAGGGATGGCTCTGACCAGGGAATTAATCCCCTTCTGCATTGGAATTGTTTTCTTTCCAGATACTTTCATGGTGGAAGATGCAGTGGAAGCCATTGGATTTGGGAAGTTCCAGTGGAAGCTCTCAGTCATTACTGGATTAGCCTGGGCAAGTAACTGTGGTTGGGAGCAACTTCATGGTCACCAGAGAATCCCAGGGATTCCAGATAATGGGCACAGAGAGTCTCCAATCAGAGACATTTCTCTTGGAATTCTAAAAAAACAGCTGGACTCAAAATTGTTCTTTGGAGGTGATGAACAACTGATGGATTTCTCTGTGCCTGAGGTTCTTATGAATCAGGGTTTGAGAAATCAGTTTGATCCAGCTGTTTCAAATCTATGTATGAGGTTTGGATCCTGGATCAGCTGTGGGGTTTGATTTGCAGGTGATTTATCCATATTTGATACAAATCCAGGATTATTTAAGGCAGGGAGGGAAGAAATTATACCAATATATTTGATACAAATCCAGGTATAAGGGAGAAAGGGAATAAATTATAAAGTATCAGACAGTTCTGACTAAATCCATATGTGAAGGAGCTGAAAGCTCATCCCTGGAACCTGCACTGTGGAAGTGACTGAACCTGGGTGACCCCTCTAAATCACCCCCAGTAACTTTGGATTTGGCTCTTGGAATCCTCTCTGCCAGAGTTACTAAACATGACACTCAGAAATGAGTTTAAAAGGGAACCTGTTGCTGTGCTTGTCCCAGCATGGGGTGGGAAGGGCACAGATATTCCATCCAGGTGTGTTGTTGCCTCCTGGTCCATCTCATTGCTGGGCAGTGATGGATTTTGTGTCTTTCCCTTGCAGATGGCAGATGCCATGGAGATGATGATCCTGAGTATCCTGGCCCCCCAGCTGCACTGTGAGTGGAGGTTGCCCAGCTGGCAGGTGGCACTGCTCACCTCGGTAGGAAAACATTCCCATTGTTCCCCTGACACTGTGCCTTGTACCCCCAGCTCCAATCTCTCCATGGCCTTGGCAGACCTGGAAGATGATAGGAGTCATTTTTAAAAGTCTGAAGTTGTGAAATCCAGTGAGAACTGAGGAAGTTCTGCAAGTTCCAGGCTCACAGTTTCATTTAATTACCAGGAAAATATAAGAATTCACTTCAGACTCATCCTAAAATTCAAACCATTTGATTAATTAGGAAAACCAGATTGGTAAATTTTGACTGTCTTGCTTGAACCTCTTTCTCTCTCCCCACATTCAAGCTCCCTTGGACACAGACTGGGAGCTGGGAGAGAGCAAGCAATTGGTTTTTGAGGTTGGACTCGATGATCTCAGAGGCCTTTTCCAACCAAAATGATTCTGTGGTTATCCAGTGATCTCTGGAAGCAGAGATCTTATAACACCACCTCTAACTGTGGTTGTGTGATGTTGGACACGTGCAGTGCCCTTAGGGACCTTTCTCTCAGCACATCTCACTGCTGTATCCATGGACTTATCCAACTCCTACATTTCTTTCTCCTTTTGCTTCTAATGCTGTTTGTTTTGTTATGTAAACTGGTCAAAATGCCCGGTAGATTTAAATCCCTTGAATCATGTCCTTGAATCCCAGGAATGTCCCATCCCTGAATGCAGAGGGTCTTGTTCCTTCTTTCAGCTCAGCACAGTTTTATTCTTGCTGAGCAAAATCAGGAGGAGAAAAGTCAGTGAACACAAGCCAAAAGCTCTGAGAAACAGATCTGCTTCTTACCCCACTTATTCCTTGTTGTCACTTCTGTCTGAGACAAAATTCCTGTGGTTTTAATGTGCTGATGGGGGACCATGTTGGGGTTTGCCAGGACTTCATTGGGCAGGATTTCATTTCCCCATCTGCACAATTAACTGCACAATTAACTGTACTTGCTGGTGTCACCTCTGAAAAGGGTACAGTGTGTTTTCTTTGACTTTTCAGACTTTTGTAAGATCTAATTTTTTCTAATTTTATTTAATTTTATCTAATTTTATTTAATTCTGTGTGTGAGCTCTGGCCTCCTGGAACAGCTCTGTCCTGCAGATCTCAACCAACAGCTTTTATTAATGAGTATTTTCATTGGAAAACTCCGTGTCTTCCAGGACTGGAGTCATAATGTGCTTATTTCCAGAGTTCCCAGTCCAGTGCCAGCCTGGTTTGTAGCTGGATGGACCTTTTAATGCAAAGCTCACTGGCAGGTGCCTTGTTGCTTCCCCTCCCCAAACCAGAGAGAACTGGATGATCTTAAGGTCCCTTCCAACCCAAACTATTCCATGACCACCTGGACACTCACTCCGTTGTTACAGCTGAATTTTTCTGGTATCCTTGGAAGTTTTGTTCTCTTTGCTGTCGCACAGAAATCTTCCCTTGCCTTGTTTTTAAGGGGAAAATGTTTTCCTGCTGTTTCCCAGGTGGTGTTTGTGGGAATGATGTCCAGCTCCACGCTCTGGGGAAACATTTCAGACCAGTATGGGAGAAAAACAGTAAGTCTGCAGTTCCTTCTGGAATTTATCCCACTGTTTCTGCCATGTGGATGTTTCAGGGCATGATGACCATGGAAAAGGTTGCCCAGAGAAGCTGTGGCTGCCCCATCCCTGAAGTGTCCAAGGCCAGGTTGGAGCAGCCTGGGATAGTGGGAGGTGTCCCTGCCCATGGCAGGGGTGGCACTGGATGGGCTTTAAGGCCCCTTCCCACCCAAAACATTCCATAATTCCATTATTCACAAATGTCGTAGTCCACAGACACGAGGCAGAACTGGGCACATCCAGAATTGACCTGCCATGAAAAAAGGGGAATTTGGAGCTCTGTTTTGTACTTGGCTGACTTGTGTTACAGCAGGAACTCTTTTTTTCCCTCCTGTTCAATGCAGGGCCTAAAGATCAGCGTGTTGTGGACACTCTACTATGGGATCCTCAGTGGATTTGCACCAGTTTACAGCTGGATCTTGGTGCTGAGGGGCCTGGTGGGCTTTGGGATTGGAGGAGTGCCTCAGTCGTAAGTAAATATTCCCAAGTCCAAATCCCTCTTTTCTGTTCATTTTTTATAAAGTGTTTATGTCCAGCTGAAGTGTTGTCTCTGTTCAGCTGCCCAAACCTTGGTCTTGTTGCAAGACAGTCATGACCTAAACACCAGCACTTAGAGGCAGAGCTGAGCTTTCACTCCTGAGTGTAAAACACAGATTATGGTTCAGAATCTGAGATTCCACAGCTGACCCTGAGCTGGAATTCCAAACCTGGAGCACTAGAGATGCTCAGGGTGAAAAGGCAGCATCAGGGTATTTCTCTATCATTCACTGAAGGGAAAGATCCATAAATTTTCCACCTGGGATAAATAACTCTGCTCTAGGCTTTTAATTATGAATGTAAAGGGAAGAGTTTAGCCATTCTCTCTCTGTGCAGCCTTTTATCCTTATCAATAATTGATATTTTACCCTGTGAAAGAGCTATTTGGGAGTAGTCACAGTCTAACTGATTGATGGCTCCTTGACTTCACAAAACAGAAAAAGCACCTCCTTTCTAATATCCTTGAACAGGCTGTGTAACATTGGAGGGGAGTGGCTGGATCTCAATGGAATGTCTTTGTAATTACATATTCCATAGTGGGTAGGAGAGAGATTGTTATGGAAGGTGCCATTAAAAAGAAACCACGCAGCAATAATTCACTAACTGACTCCAGGAGAGGTGTCTGTGAAGCTCTGGCCTCCTCTGGGAGTTTTCTATTGGATGTTGTCTAATGCTGAATGTGAAAGTTCACTCATAGAGCCAACATCCAGACCTGCAAGGATGTGGAATATTCTCTTAGGCAAAGTTCTCTACAGCCTCATGGAATAGAATGGTTGGGTTGTGTGGGGGATCTTAAAGCTCATCCCATTCCACTCCATGCCATGGGCAGGGACACCTTCCACTATCCCAGGTTGCTCCAAACCTGGGATTTGGACACTCCCAGGGATGGAGCAGCCACAGCTTCTCTGGGCACCCTGTGCCAGGGCCTCCCCACCCTCACAGGGAAGGATTCCTTCCCAATATCTCACCTAAATTGTCCCTCTGTCAGTTTGAACCCATTCCCCTTTGTCAAGTCATTCCAGGCCCTCATCCCAAGTGCCTCTCCAGCTCTCCTGGAGCCCCTTTATGCTCTGGAAGGGCCTCTAAGTCTCTCTAGAGCTTCCCTTCTCCAGGTGAACACCCCCAGCTCTCCCAGTCTGGCTCCATAGGGGAGTTACTCCAGTCCCCTTGTCAACTTTGTGGCTCCAACAATTCCATGTCCTTATGCTGGGGTCACCCATCAGCTCCTGTTTTCTGCTGTAGGGCCTGCCCTACATTTCAGGTTGTGATTTTATTTCTCCTCTAAATCGCTGCTTTGATATAATTTTGTGTTAAACTTTGTACTTGGATGAACTGAGTCCTGGGCAGCTCCTCAGAGATCAGTCCACTGTTCCTTAAGTCAGCAGGAATTTTGTCACAAATCTCAGAGGAAGCCTGAGGAGTTTGGAGGGAGAAACAGGCTGAGTTAATGAAATGCAAACAGAGCAGGAGCAAAACAGCAAAGCCAAGCCTTGGGAGACAGTGTGGAGGAGATGGGGGGAAGTCACCTCCAGGAAATCCTCATGGATTGTGCCATCACCCTTTGGCACAGTCATGAAACAAAACCTCTGCAGAGCTCAGTGATTTCTTTTGGAATCCCACAATAAAAGAATGCAAATTATTCTATACCAGTAACATGATCAGACCTTCCCCTCCTGGAGGATTGAACCCTGGCAGAGGAGCCTGATGTGAAATTCCCTGAGCCAGCTGTAGAGCCCTGAAGAAAAACTTCACCCAGCAAGAGTTTGTGTAGGATTCTGAGGGACCACACTGAGAACAGATGGAAGGCCTGGCCCAGAGCAGGGCTGTGAAAACATGTGCATCAAAACCTGCTTTTATCCAGCAGCTCTGGGGGTCACAACATCACCCAAAGAGAGCAAACTGTGTCTGTTACAGAGCTGAAAGGTTGGTTCTGGTGTAGAAATTCTGGCCAGTGTCAGCCTGGCTGAGTTAGGAGGGGCTCGAGTTCCTACTCTGGGCTTGGCAGTTGAATCAAAGGGGGTGTTGGAAGCTCTGACTTTGTGCTGACGTGTCATTTCCCTCTCAGTGCTCACAGGACATGGTTCTCTCTGTCTCCCTTTGCAGGGT
The DNA here is from genome assembly GCA_013390005.1 of Calyptomena viridis. Classification (NCBI taxonomy): domain Eukaryota; kingdom Metazoa; phylum Chordata; class Aves; order Passeriformes; family Eurylaimidae; genus Calyptomena; species Calyptomena viridis. The sequence goes on along the minus strand of WEIV01005655.1, from coordinate 69,248 downwards.
AACCTTGTATGCTGAGTTCCTTCCAATGAAAGCCAGAGCAAAGTGCATTTTATTAATAGAGGTGAGCAGTGTGTGCTGATCCTTGGAGGGACAAATCCTGCTGTTGGTTACATCCCTCCCATCCTCCTGCCTGGAAATCCCCCCCAGAGCTGCAGTCAGACCTTGCCTGGCCACATTAGTTTGGAGTTGAGTTAATCTGGTACCAGCCCAGGTCCAAAAGTAGCGGAAAGTTTTCATGTCACGCTCCGCTCCCTGTGTTGAATTTGCCTTTTTTTGCAAATTAACTTCCCCCCAGGGCTGCAGGGTGACTGCTGGGAGCACAGGGCGGGGCTCTGGGTGTCTGTAATTCATCTACAGCTCAGTAATGGATTTGGAGGAATGACTGTTACATAAATCCAGGACTAAACTCAGCTCCACGTCTTCATCCAAATGTGTCAAAGTCCCAGAGAGCAGAATTTTACCTTATGAATATTTTAAGGGAAAATTCACAGCCCTTTAATGGATACTTGGAGGGTCAGGGAACTGTTCCTTGACTGCATCAGGCAGTTTGGAAGGAGCATCCTCATGGAAAACCTCGCCAAACTGAAACAAGTTTCAAGGCAAAACCAGATTCCTGAGACACCTCCTGGTTAATCCTACATTCAGTAAATAATCCTTTGCAAACAGAGTTCAGGACATGAATTATTCCTTTCTGGGTCATCTGTTCTGCCACACTTTGGCTGCAACTTGGGGTTGGAAATAAATTCTGAGTGTTAAGCAATGACCAAAGGGGATTCCTAATCCAAAGGAGAATAATCCTGCATGGGTAGGACAAGGATGGGGATCCCAGCTCTGTTAGTTGATAAGAAGGTATCAATTCCAACTGTGGTTTGGTAGCTTGGTTTTGGTTAGGAAAGCAAATACTGTAAATCTTCTGGTCAGGGCTGGGAATAATTCTGAGAGACAGGTACATTAATTGTCATTTTCTATAAGAAACACCTTGTCTGTTTCTTATGAGAAGCCACCAGCAGTTAAACAGCGTTGTCTAGAGAAAGTCAGTGCTCAGTTTTCAGAGAATTATGGAATAGTTTGGGTTGGGAAGGATCTTAAAGCTCATCCAGTGCCACCCCCTGCCTTGGGCAGGGACACCTCCCACTATCCCAGGTTGCTCCAACCTGGCCTTGGACACTTCCAGGGATGGAGCAGCCACAGCTTCTCTGCCCAACCTGTGCCAGGGCCTCCCCACCCTCTCAAGGAGGAATTCCTTCCCAATATCCCATCTCTCCCTGCCCTCTGGCAGTGGGAAGCCATTCCCTGTGTCCTGCCCCTCTATGCCAAGTCCCTCTCCAGCTCTCCTGGAGCCCCTTTAGGCTCTGGCAGGCTGGGAAATGTTCATTTCCCCCCCCTAAAACATTTAAACACGTACCCTAAAGTGCTTGGGCTCTATTGCCACACCGGGTGCAAAGCTGGATCACCTCTGGCATCCCTCCCTCCAGCCATCCCTGGAGAGCACACCCTGGAATGCCGCAGGGGAGGAGCTTCGGGGACACTCCTGTGCTCACCCGTGCCTGTTTCCTTCCCCTGTGCAGGTGTTCTGGGCCGTGGGGACCGTGTTTGAGGTGCTGCTGGCAGTGCTGGTGATGCCCACGCTGGGCTGGCGTTGGCTCCTCGTCCTCTCCGCCCTCCCGCTCCTGCTCTTCGCTGGCCTGTGCTTTGTAGGTGTTCCTCCAGGGATGATGTGTGTTCCCACTGCTCTGCCCGGCTCTGGGGCCCGGCTGAAGGAAATCAGGGCAGTTTGGAGCTCTCTGTCGGTGCCTTCTGTGAAATAGCTGAAATACTGCCAGAAATGCCCTTTCCACAGGGTGCTGCTAAACCAGGGAGAGCTGTGTTTCTGTGCCTGTGGTCACTGCAGGGCAAAGTGGGGCTGGAATTCTGTGAAATCAGGCCTGGAACCCTCTCCAGTTTAATGACTTTGTTTCAAAACAGCTCAGTGTAATCAGCATTTTGTCAAAAGCTGTTGATACTTCCCTCCTTGCTTTTTAGATTTTGTCAAAATCACGACTTTTAGAATTATCTTCCACTTAAAAATGCATCCAAATCAGGGGTAAAATCTGCAGAGTCCGAGCCAGATTCCAAAATAAGATATATATGAGTTAAACCTGAGCTTCAGTGATGTATTTTATTATTTACTAGGTGATATATTTGCCAATCAGTCTCCTCATAGATCAATGTCCTTGTCAGATAGTTCAGCAGCTTTTATTATTCCTTAGTTTTTTGATTATACAGGTGCTCACAAGCTTGTTTCCAATTAAAAGCAGCTTAAAAACATGAAATTTGGAATGTTATCTGCCCCGGATGCTCTGCCATTCCTACAGGGAGGGAGTAATGGAAAGAACCTGCAGAAATGCCAACATTTCTCAAGGAAAAACCCAGGGGAACTGAAGGGAAGGACTTCTGGAGCTCTGGATTTCTGGTTAAAGTGGTGACTGTGGTTTTTGAAGCCTGATGAGATGATTCACTGAATTCTCAAAGATTAGTTCTGTAATCCTGCTTTCTGCTGGAGTCACTGGGATTTCCCCCAAGGAAAATCCCAGCGTGTTCCTTGCTGTCTGTGACGTGTGTGACCTGCTTTGCTCCCTCAGTGGCTGCCAGAAAGTGCCAGGTATGATGTGTTGTCTGGGAACCAGGAGAAAGCACTTGCCACTTTAAAGAGGATAGCCTTGGAAAATGGAGCTCCAATGCCCCTGGGAAAACTGGTCATTTCCAGACAGGTACGTCCAGGGAACTGGCACCTTGAAAATGTGGGATACAGTGGAGCAGTGCCGTGGTCACGTGTGTTTTATAGGCAAATAATCAATGCTCTGCTTGATTTTAATGTCTCAGCTAGTAATAAAAAAATGCAAGATGATCATATCTTCCTTTTCCACAGCAGGGAAGAGTTAATTTCTCATTTTGAAGGTGAAAAGCACCTTTAAATGAGCATTAATGCTACTGGTCCTTCCAACCCAAACCATTCTGGGATTCTGGGATTCTTGCCACTCTTGCCCAGGGCCAGAGTTCTCTGATCCTCTGATTTCTTCTTGTTTCCAACAGGAAGACCGAGGGAAAATGAGGGACCTTTTCACCCCCCATTTTAGGTGGACCACGTTGTTGCTCTGGTTTATATGGTAAGAGGGGATGTGAGGGGTCAGTGCCAACACAGCTCTAAATGCTTTTTATTGAGAATATTTTACACTGTTACTCAACTGCAGCAGCTTCCTGCTCAAAAAAACCCCAGCAAAACCCCAACCCCCAACATATATTGATTTGTAATGTATTAAACCACCCAAGCACTCCCATTCCCAATCAAATTACATTTTAATTTTCTAAATGCTGATAGGAAATAGCCTTGAGGCAGCACTTAGGGGAAATCCTCCCACAGTGGCTTCAGGTTTGATTCATGTTTGTTCTTAAGTTTGACCAGCTAAGATTTCCTCTCTCATTTCCTTGCAGGTTTTCCAATGCTTTTTCATATTATGGGTTAGTTTTGTTAACTACAGAGTTCTTCCAAACAGGAGATGTCTGCAGCAGTGAGTATTAATCTATCTTTTCTTCTTAAATATACCCTGTTAAAACTGGTGGAATATCTTTTCTTGGATCCCCTTCTGCTGTTGGTTTAGGAAGGAATGGGGCTGAGTTTTAAGTTTATCTTAAATATTTTTGGTAGACTGTTCCTCATATCCTGCAAAAGGCAAAGAGATCTCTCAGTGTCTTTGAGCCCAAAATGTAAAACAGCAGGACAACCTTCAAGAGAGTTATCTGTTCTTCTTGAGGAAAAAAAGTGGTGGAATAAATATAAGTTTGCAGATTTGACAGTTCTAATTAGCTCTGAGAGGCAGAAACTGCTGCTGTGGAGCTCCTGGGTTCTCTAGATGGGAAAACCTGCTGAGAAAACAGATAATGGGGGGGAATCATCATCCTTTTTGTTGCAGATTTTTGGAGGGGAGAAAAAAAGAGGTGCTTTGACAGCATTAAAAAGAGGCTTGAAAAGTCTCCTTCCCCAGGAGAGGAATGATTGTGTTCAGAACATTTGTAATTAGGGAAAACTGCCTGAAAGTGGGAAAATTGTGGAGAGGATGGGAAGTGTTGGGAGCAGAGCCAGCTCCCAGGGAGGTACAGCAGTGATTAGTGGTTTGTGGTGAGTGATTCCAGAGGTTTCACTTGGCTTTGCCTCCCTTAAAAACACCTGGTTTCACAAGGACAGGGGATTATTCCTTGTTCTCAGAAGGTAGGAAGTGTTGGTATCCCAGTTTGTGAAGGGAGAAACTGAATTATTGAGGTTAATTCTTTTCACTCTCATGAGCCCTGGAGTGAAAAATAGCTAAGCCTGCAGAGTTGATGAGAGATGGAAGTTTTGATTGTGGTAGTGGTGAGACAACAACAGAAAACATTATAAACTGTTCAGTGTCAGCTCCATCTTCCAGGTAAAATCACCAGGAATTGCTCTGGAATGGCCCCTCTGACTGTGGACTCCATCCAAGACACACAGTAGGCATTCAGAGAAGGGAATAAATTAAATCCAATGGGAAGAATCACTGGAATTTCTGTCCACAGATGAGTTTCCAGGACTGTTTTTTAAAGGGTGGTGGGTACAGAGAATCAGTGCGGCCCTTCCTAAAGCTGAGCAGAAGGATAAAGGCACAGCTGGAATGTAAGCAGAGAGGAAATTCCTTAAAATACATTAAACATTTGGGTTTTTTTTCCCTTTTTCCTCCCCCAGTATCCAGCAGAAGGCAGGAAGTTAAAGCAAAGTGCAGCCTGACCTGTGAGTACCTGACAGAGGAGGATTACACGGATCTGCTCTGGACAACCCTGTCAGAATTCCCTGGTAAGTGGCAACAGGAAGAACCAGTTTTTCCATGCCAGTGGCTCAGGGTGATGGGAAAGAGCCCTTAAATACAGCAGTGGGAAGATGGGCAGGGAATAATGGCCAGAAGTTACTAGCTACTCCAGTGAGCCAGAGGGGAGGAATTTTTGGCTTTCGCATCAGGAACCACTGGATTAATCAGTGGTGAAGAGGTGGCAGAGTGGATTTCCCACTCCCACATCAGCAAAGGATGTGAAAGAGAGACCAGAATTCCCAGTCTGAACAAGCCAGGCTGTGAAAAGCTGCTCCATCCTCCCCCTTGGCCCAATTCCCAACTCTCCCCTGGTCTCCACAGGGGTGTTGGTGACACTCTGGATCATTGACCGGATCGGCCGCAAGAAAACCATGGCCTTGTCCTTTCTTGTCTTCTCCTTCTGCAGCCTCCTGCTGTTCCTCTGTGTTGGAAGGTGGGTAGAACGCAGGGAACAACCGGAATATCACATCCCTTGGCTGTGGCAGGAGAACTGGGAGTGCTGGTTTGAAAAGCCGTGGGGTGGTCGGGATCAGCTGGAGAAAGAGTTGAGGCTGGGGTTGGGTAAAAGTAAGGAAAGTAAAGGAAAGTAAAAGAAGCAGGAGAGGAGAAATCCTTCACTATAAACTTGTGGACAGAACAGTCTAAAGGGGGAAATGAGAGTTGAAGTCTGAGTAGAATGTAACCATTGGGCACTTTTAAATCAGATCTGAATTTAAACCTTTTCAGGCACTGTCCAAAACCTCAAAGTGCAGAAACCTTGTAATAAGAACCTTTATAAAATTGCACATATCCAGGTAGTTCATATCCTTTAAACAGGAAAGGTGGACTGTCATTTCCTTGTCATGGATGTCATTTTTATCTCAATAGGCCCCAGCTCTCAGTTACAGTAAACACTCTTGGAGACCTGATGGGANGTTCATGTCCTTTAAACAGGAAAGGTGGACTCTCATTTCCTTGTCATGGATGTCATTTTTATCTCAATGGGCCCCAGCTCTCAGTTACAATAAATACTCTTAGAGACCTGATGGGGTTGTGGGAATGCAGATTGTTTGGCATCATTGTTACATTAAAGGTCCAGAAAAAATGCAAAGGATTCATTAAAAAAGCCAATTTGTTTTAACAAATTTAACATTTTTATTGCACTTGTCTCCAAGTGAACTCCACAGATTGTATGGAACAATCCCAAACTCTGCTCTCCTCTTTCTTCTCCCAGGAATGTTCTTACTGTGCTGCTCTTCATTGCAAGAGCTTTTATTTCAGGAGGATTTCAGGCTGCTTATGTTTACACTCCTGAGGTAAGGAAGTTGTTTCTGTGGTGAGAATATTTAAGGGGAGTGAGAACATGGTGGGAAAGTAATTTTGATGCCCTGTTTGAAGGAGTTCAGGTTTGAGCTGTAGATCTCAGTGTCATGGTCTAACAGAACGTGCTGTGGCACCACTTAGTAATTTCCACTGAATTAGGAGTGAAGGGAAGAGAACTTCCCACCGGCATTAAAAGGCTGATGTTTTCTCCTCAGGTTTATCCCACAGCCACACGTGCTTTGGGCCTGGGAACTTGCAGTGGAATGGCAAGAGTGGGAGCCCTCATAACCCCCTTCATTGCACAGGTAAAATCCTTTATTCCCTGAGACTGCAGGCACAGGAAGGTTGGACTCGATGGTCTTGGAAGTATTTTCCAACTTTAATTCCATAGTTCTATGGAGATGGTGGAGAACTTGCCTTTCTTCCCACCATCCCAGGCTGCTCCAACCTGGCCTTGGACACTCCCAGGGATGGGGCAGCCACAGCTTCTCTGCCCAACCTGTGCCAGGGCCTGCCCACCCTCACAGGGAATAATTTCTTCCTAAAATCCCATCTGATTCACCCCTCTTGTGATTTAAACCATCCCCTTTGTGCTGGCATTGTCTGCCCAGACAAAATCTCCCTTTTTCGAGCCGCAGTGCGAGTTGACCTTTAATCCCAATACTGTAATTAAAATCTCTGCATTTCCTTCCACGCTGAGGTGCTGTTTTGTCCTCCCTGCCTGTTCCCTGCAGGTGATGTTGGAATCCTCAGTGTACCTGACCCTGGTGGTTTACAGTAGCTGCTGTCTCCTGGCCGCCCTGGCCTCCTGCTTCCTGCCCATCGAGACCAAGGGCCGGGGCCTCCAGGAGTCCAGCCACAAGGAATGGGGCCAGGAGATGGTGGGGAGAGGCTCTCACTCCCCAGGGGAGTCGCAGGAGTGATGGGACATGGAAAGGATGAAGGATAGGAGTGAGATCTCTCCCAGAACCTCTGAGCCTGAAGCGTCGGAAGCGAAGCCTCGTCACTGCCAATGTCCCGTGTCAAACTGCAGGAGTTTGGGGAGAACCTCAGCAAATTGTGTCTCTGCTGCTCTTTGCTCACACTCATAAAAACTTCTCATCTGTATGGAGAGGGGTTTGATCCACACATCCGCTGGAGTTTAGCAGGAAGGGTTTTTCTCTGTGCTTGCATGGTCAGCTCTTCAGCTTCAAACGTCCCGTGCCAAGCAAATCCCCAAGTGACTGCAGCCCCTAAGCTGGGCTTAAACACTGAACTCCTGAGCCTAAACACAAGAGGTTGATATTTGTTGTGTCCCTGGCCCAGCACAGGGCGGGTTCCATACACTGCACTAGGAATTACTTGCCTGCCTTGCACTTGTAGCCATCAAAAACACACCAAAATGTGGTCCTGGCCAACCAGCCTGAGCTTTGCAGTTCCCCTGACTGTGAGATCAGTTCCTGCAGAATAAACGGTCATGGATTGCTTGGAAAGGAATTCCTGAATGTTTCTCCCATCCCAGGCAGGTGGTTTGAGCCCTGAGGGAGGTATTTGCTGCAGAGATGGAACCTTTTGTCAGAAACGTAAATCATGGAATCATTGAGGTTGGAAAAGACCTTCAAGATCATAAAGTCCTCATAGTTTGGAGGAGAATTTGAGTTTTCTGACATTGCCAGGAACCTTGAGCTCTCTGTCTGTTGCTTGGAATGTGGAGGTGGACACACCTGTGGTTCCCTGCATGGATCCAGGTGTGTTCCTGCTCCATTTACCTGGGAACTTTCTCACAGTGGTGCAGCCAAAACCTGAGCTGGAAGAGCTGCCGTTGGGATGGAGCTGCTTCCAAGTGTCTCCCTGACAGCTGGGCAGGAATTTTCCAGAGCTGCTGCTTGTACATTGACTGGTGACAAAGGAATGTAGCTGGAATTGTGGCATAAATGAACAAAAATGTTGGGAAGAGCCAAACCGCAGCGACCTTGGATGAGGAACATCCATCCCTCAGGTGTGGCTCTGGAGGGGATGATCCTGCCCTTGTCAGGGAATGTCACAGAGTTCAGGTGAGGACAAGCTCATCTTCTTGGTCTGAAACCTGTCCCTGGGCAGGGAATCCCATGGCAGAGCTGTGGGAATGTGTAGGGATGCCTCCTCCAGGTCTCAGTGTGTTTCCAGGGTTCCAGACCACGGAACACAACCAGGTATGAGTGAGGGGGTGGGATGTGTTCCCATGGTCTGTCTGAACAGGTGGCTCCTGTGAGCACAGGTGAGTGGGCAACACGTTTCTGCACAGTGGGATATTTTGGGTATCCTGGGAAGCAGGCCCCGTTCCTAGGGGCAGGAATAGGTCATGGGGTCCACGTTTGGGAGCAATGCAAGGGAACTTTGGGGCTCAGCTGTCACTGAGGGTCTCCCACTGTGCTCGGTGTGATGCTCTCCACGGGTCAGGCTGATTGTGCAGAGACTGAGGGAAAACAGACATGGATAGTTCCTTAAAGGAACTGAGGACACTCAGGCTCCTGAGCAAGGCCAAAGAGGTTGGTGGGGGAATGAAGGTGTTCTGGGAACACTCCCAGTTTTGCCAGGGCACTGGAGTGTCCATTCAGTCCCCACTGAAAGATTCCAGTGGATCTCAGTGTAAGATTCCAGGAGGGCTTGGTGTAAACAGGCAAACTTGGCTTTTCCCAGTGACACAAAAATGAATTCAGCTCCCAGGGGATCCCTGGGATCAGCTGTGGGTGGTGGCACAGAGCCTGCTGTCTGTTCCAGAGGGGTTTGTTCTCCCTGTCTCCGCTGTCCCTGTGTCCTGTGTGCTCACTCTCCAGTTGATCCCAGTAAACAAACAGGGCTCCCATGGCACTAGAAACACCCCCAGCTCCTTTGTGTTGACTCCTGCCAGGCTGGAGTTGAGTTGTTGTCCCTGTGTGCTCAGGGCAGAGGCAGATCCAGAGAATCCCAGAATCCCAGAGCGGGTTGGGTTGGAAGGGACCTTAAAACTCACCTCATTCCCACCATGGGCAGGGACACCTCCCACTATCCCAGGTTGCTCCAACCTGGCCTTGGACACTTCCAAGGATGGGGCATCCACAGCTTCTCTGTTTTCCCTTGGATTGTCCCTGCAATGTGCAGGAGATGGGACACAGCAGTGAGGAAGCAGGTCCTGGGTGGATTTAGTCAGATATTGTCCCACACGTGTGGCCAGTGAGCTGGAAAACCTGCTGGGCTGGGATCTACTGGGCCTGGGAGGTTTGGGGCTGGTTCTACTGGACCTGGGATCTACTGGGGTTGGATTCTATTGGAGCTGGGATCTGCTGGGCTGGGATCTAATGGATTGGGAGATGTAGGGCTGGGATCTGCTGGAGCTGGGTTTGCCTTGCACAGTGGGACTGTTCAGCCCTTAGTGACAGTTCTGACCCTCCCTCCTCCTCCTCCTGCTGCTGGAGGCCCTTGAGGCCATTCCAGTCCCATGGGGGCACATCCAGGTGCTCCCATCCCTCTCCTTGTGGGATTGCTGTGAGCTGTGTTTCCAGAGGGTGGCCTCTGGACTGAGGCTGGTGGGAGGAATCCAGAGTGCAGGACAGCCCTGGATGGAGGAACCTCTCACAGCCCACTTGTGTTTCAAAGCCTTCAGTTAAAATTCAGCTTTTCCAGGGTTAAACTTCCCGTTTCACTTCATTTCCTGGGTCAATATTCAGATTTAGAGAATTGCATTTGAGGCCTTTAGAGAGTTTAGGTGAAGTTTATCTGTTCATGCACACCTGGATCATACAGATAAAATGTTCCCAGTAAAGATTTATAGGGAATACAAACTTCTGATGCTGTTGAATAGGTCACTTTCAACCTGTGACATTTACACAGTTAAAAAACCAAATTTAAAGGCATTTTCGCTTCTCCCTTTTTACGAATTCTGTGCTAAAAATGTATTTAATGACAATGATATAAATACCACGATTGGTCCTGCTGGGTCTTTGATTTAGGTGATGCCTAAAGCTTGATCCAAAGCTCACTGAAGTCTGGGAGAGTCTCCCATGGATGTCTGTGGGCTTTGGATCACGAGTGGAAGGAGACAGGAGCCCTCCACAGCTGATCCCACCTCGCTGGGCACTGGAGAAACAGAGCTGAAATCCAGGATTTGCAGGTATTTCCATATAATTAATAACAGAGGGAGATTTGAGCTCGTTCACTGGAAAACTGAGAACATCTGTGTGGACACACAACAGCTATAAATAACCACAAATCTATTTTGTCAATAAGGCAGCACCATTTATGTAGAAAATCAGCTTCCAAAGATTGTTTTCCACACTGAGTATTTTTCACTGGTGGAGGAATCGCTGTAACTGCTTCATTTCAAAGCATTGGGTGAGATCATTTGGAATTCAGACAGAACTGTGGGATTCAGATTTGCCAACTGTCCAACACATGGACGTGCCAAGCTGGCGTGGGAACATAATTCTCCAAGTGTGCTTTTGATGGAATGATTTGTTATTCCAAAATTCTTGCCGAAAGAGCATTGAATGTTTCCTGTGTCTGAATGTACAGTTTCTAAGCTGGATTTACATTTTAATGTTGAAAAACTTGGTGTATCTCAAGCTTGTTGTAAAACACTCCTTTTGTTCCTGTTCCTGGATAGTTGAAGTCCATGTTAGATATTTTATGTTCAACAAATAAATAGGGGTTTTTTTTTTTCAGTAAAGAAGTTTTGGGCTGTTCTGGGGATGTTTAGCTCCCTTTATTTTTTCTTGGAGTTCAGAGGTTTCAGGTACAGTGTGGGCTCAGTACTTTACAGATCTGACTCATTTTCTTTGTGTTTTGTGTGTTTGGATGTAAAGACAAGTCACGGGATTCCTGTTCTCATTGTAAGGAACCTCCCTACAGCCAAATATCATGGATGTCCCATCCCTGGAAGTGTCCAAGGCCAGGTTGGATGTGGCTTGGAGCAACCTGGGACAGTGGAAGATGTCCCTGCCCATGGCAGGGGTGGCACTGGATGAGCTTCAAAGTCCCTTCCAACCCAAACCAGTCTGGGATTCTGTGATTTTTTTTTTTAAATTATCTTCATTAAATAATCTTCAGTTGATTTTCACATTTAGTTCAGTTTGGGCACTAAAGCCCAGCCAGTTTGGCCTCTTGCCTGGGTGTGTTGGGCTCCACATGTGTCTGGACTTTGGGGCAGGGAGAATTCCTTGTATTTACTTACTTTTTAACAGAAACCTTTCATTTACCTCTCCTTTTTCTAAACCATAATTAAGAGCCCTGGCTGTTCCTCTGCCCTGTAACTGATATTCTTATTTTGATGTCCAATAATTTTACAAACAAGAAGTCTGAGTCAAAATGACTAATGAGCTGCAAATCCTTCAGATGTTCTGAGGCTGTTCTTATCCCAGGGTGCATTAATCTTCCCTTTCCCAGCTTGTGCAGCTGCTGGGATGGACAGGCTTATCCCTGGGAATGGAAATAGTTGGGAACTACAGAAGGATTTGTGTGGCTGAAGCAACACTGGGGAGAATGTTTGTTGTTCTGTGGTTACTTTTTGGCCTCCTTTGGAATTTCTAAAGCTCATTCTGAGTCACAGAATCACAGAACATTGGAAAGGGCCCACAAGGACCATCACATCCAACTCCTGGCACAGCCCAGGATGCTCCAAGGATCCCACCATGTCCCTGAGAGTGTCGTCCAGACTCTCCCTGAGCTCTGCCAGGGGTTTTCCCAAATGCCAGAGCTGCTGTTTGCTCACAGAGGGGAAACTTCCCTGGTACTTGGTGTGTTTCCAGCTTTGTTCTGGGTCACAGCAGGTCGTTGTGGAGAACTGGGAACTCTGAAAGGTGCTGACACTGGACACGGGAGATGGAGCTTTGTGTGTGTCAGGAAAGGACATGCAGGAATTGTCCAGACATCATTCCCTGGCTCCCTCACCTGCCCAGGCCTCCACACTGAACATCAATCACTTGGAGGGGAGGCCCTGGCACAGGTTGCCCAGAGAAGCTGTGGCTGCCCCATCCCTGGAAGTGTCCAAGGCCAGGTTGGAGCAACGTGGGATAGTGGGAGGTGTCCCTGTCCATGGCAGGGGGTGGCACTGGATGAGCTTTAAGATCCTTCCCAACCCAAACTATTCCATGCTTCCATGATTTCTGTGAGTTCTGGATGACCTGGGCACTGTCAGCAGCCACAGACCTTCCCGTGAGGGTGTTTCAGGGTCCCTTGTCTGCTCAGAACCTGCGATGATGACTCCTCCTCCTGCAGGATTAAATGTTCAGGAAAAATGTGTGTGGAGACATGGAATGGTGATCTCCTAGGATGTTTCTGTGGAATTAGCCTTTGAGGCCTGTGCCATCATGAAGAAGAAGAAGCATCACATTTGAGATATTTGAATATTCCCTTTATGGTTCACACATGTTAAATTGTGGCCTTTAGAAAACAAACCAAATTGGCCTGTAAATAAAATTACACATCAAATCATTCCTGTTTTCCAAGAGGCCTTGTGATGTGACAGGACAGTGGCTCCCGTGGGCTCTGAGATCAGGAGAATCAGCTGCTTATTGAAGGTGCACGATGATTTCCTACTGCCCTGCTCTTCCAGTGTAGCTCTTACAAAATCACATGCATGGTTTGGATTCACAGCAGAGAAAATGTGGTCCTGGATGTCTCATATTGGGAAAAGTGAAATCAAGGGGGGGTCAGTTCCCCTGAATGGCTTCTCCAGAGGTGGGATCACACATCACTGGGTTCAGCATTAATTTTCTCCAGATCTTGTTTTCCTTTCCCTGATTTTACCCCGAGGCTGCAGCATCTTGGGTGAGCTGCCAGAGAAGTGGGAGACCCTTCTCAGACAGACTGGGCATGGCAGTGATTCCCAATTTCCCATGTCCAGCTGTGTTTCCTAAGCACAACAAGGAGGTGCCTCAGCTCCCCAGAGCTGCTGTGAGAGTGGACCTTGCCCTGCCCTGAGCACCTCCCAGAGCTTCCTGCCACAGGATCCAAAGGTTGGAAAAGCCCTTCCAGGCCATGGAGTCCAAGCTGTGCCCCATCCCCACCTTGTCCCCCAGCCCAGAGCACTGAGTGCCACGGCCAGTCCTTCCTTGGACACCCCCAGGGATGGGCCCTGCAGCCCTCCCTGAGCAGCCCCTGCCAAGGCCTCACCCCCCTTTCCAGGCACAAATTCCTCCTCGTGGCCAACCTGAGCCTCCCCTGGCCCAGCCTGAGGCCATTCCCTCTCCTCCTGGCCCTTGTTCCCTGGGAGCAGAGCCCGACCCCCCCCCGCTCCCCCCTCCTGGCAGGGATTGCAGAGAATTCCAGGTGCCCCCTGAGCCTCCTTTTCTCCAGGCTGAGCCCCCTCAGCTCCCTCAGCCCCTCCCCCAGCTCCATTCCCTTCCCTGGACACTGTGTCCCCTCCCTTGGACCAGCTGTTGGCACAGCCTAGGGAATGATGTCCAGCAGCCAGGAAGCCCAAATGACCACAGATACCACTGGATGTTTTGTACTTCCCAGGGATGTGAGGAGCCACCACCGCTGGGCCAAAACTGCAGCCAGAGGAACTTCAGCCCCTGCTCTCACTGTGCCTTCAACAAGGAGTTGTTCCCTTGGACTGGAGTTCCACAGCCAGGAGAATTCCCATGTAATGTCTCTCTGCCAGCACTGCAACATCATGGAAGAGGGAAACACAACCCTCCCGCACTGTGCCACATCAGGAAAGGAAGGGAAGGGGACAGGGCAGCTGAGGGACACTGGGCCTTCAGGACAGAGTCACCATTGCTGCTTTCAAGGGGCAGCCAATTAGCAGGTCACTCCTTAGAGCTCATCAGGGCTCAGGGGTGAGCTGGGCAGCACAGGGGGCCACCCCATGGTGGGGATGGAGGGGGCTGGGAGGTCTCCAGGGACACAGTGACCTCTGGAGCACCATCAGGATGAGCCCAGAGCTCTGTGCCCACAGGGAGCAGATCCCATCATCTCCAGCTCAGCCCTTCCCACAAACTTCCAGGGGCTTCTCTTTCCCTTGGGGAAACAATGACCACGTCAGGAGAGATCCTTGGATAGGGAGCTGCTCTGAGGCCAGGTAACCTGCATTTTTCCTGAGACTGTGTTAATTCCAGGTGCCAGGAGGGGAAATGAGCCCAGCTGAGCTGCAGCTTCTCCCATTCCCGAGCTGCACAGACCAGGCTGGTGAGCTATTCCTGGCACTCGGAGTCATGGGGAGAGAGGAGCTGCATCACGGATGAGTAAGGAACAGTTGGCTTATCCGTGGAGGAGAGTGAGTGTGCCGGGCTCGGGACAGCCTTTGGATTTGAGGCTAATGCTTCCTGAGCACCCGGTGCCCTGCCTGTGATGGTTTGCAGAGCAGGAAAAACACATGGCATGGAAAAATGAGCCGGGCTGCATCTCCAGAACAGTGTGTTGTGTCCCCAGGAGCATCCCTGAACATCCCCAAAAAGTCCTGCCCTCCTGGGAGCTGCCCCAACTCCTCTGGGAGGCACAACCCATGCCAAGCCAGCCCCTCTCACCCAGGCTGTGCCCCAGTCATGTCCCACAGCTGGAAAAATGGGAAACCAAGGGGCCCGTGGGAGTTTTAGGGACAAGAACAACTATTTTGCTCTCTGCTATATATAGAGTCTGGCAAGTCCAGGGCTGGAACGAGTTGCTTTTGTTGCTAAAACACCCTTTGGAAAGCCCATTTTAGGCAAGTGCTGCTGTCTGTTCCCAGCTACACTAACCAGGTGCTGCAGCGCCGGGCTTTGTCCTGGCAGGAATGTGGGGAAAGCTGGTGGAACCCAGGCACGTGCTCCCAGAGCTGTTGTTACTTCCCTGGGAGCCTCAGAGCTTCTTCCTACTAAGGAGCTTTTGCCTCCTGGGGAGAGCTTGGAAATCTAATTCCAGGCTGGGTGTTGGAGCAGCCGGGGCAGACCTCAGGTGGCACCGGCTCGGTTTCAGATCCTGCCCCCTGGTGCAGATGAACTGCAGGGCTGTCGGGGTTTCAGCCGGACCCGACCTGCCCTTTGCAGGCTGTTCCCAGACAGGGCTGTGCTTTGCCACGGATAATTAGTCCTCGTTTTAAAGCCCTTCCTCCGGCAGGTTGTGGAGGGAGCTGAGCCTGGAAAAGGGCAGCGACTGGAAAAGAGGCACAGTGACCCAGAGCTGGAGCTGGCAGAGGATCGAGCAGCCCACGTGTATCCCTGCGTTATTCCCGTCGTTCTGCTGTGATTCCTAAGCTACTGCTGCCACTCACAAGCGGGGCTGTGCCGGGCTGGCCTTCCTCTTCTCCTGGAGGATGCTCCCAAAGAGCCGGGCTGCTGCCATGGCACAGCCCCAGTGGATGGTGATCCCGAACCCGCCGTGGCCATAGTTGTGTATTACCTGGGGGAGAATCACACAATCATGGAATGGGTCGGGTTGGAAGGGACCTTAAAGCTCATCCCACCCCCTGCCATGGGCAGGGACACTTTCCACTATCCCAGGTTGCTCCAAGTCCCGTTCAACCTGGCCTTGGGTGCTTCCA
Organism: Calyptomena viridis; assembly: GCA_013390005.1. Taxonomy (NCBI): domain Eukaryota; kingdom Metazoa; phylum Chordata; class Aves; order Passeriformes; family Eurylaimidae; genus Calyptomena; species Calyptomena viridis. The sequence continues at coordinate 53,630 of WEIV01005655.1, read as the reverse complement.
GGGACGGGGCATTCCCATCAATAACTTGTTCCAGTATCTCTCATGTTTATCTGTGACACTGGGCTGAAGTGGGATCAAAGATTCCCTGTCTGTTGATGGGGACAGAGAGCGAGGGCCGAGGACGGCAGGACAGGCTGGGGGCACCATTTGGGGTTGGGGTTTCACTGCCAGGGTCACGGGGACTGGTGCACAATTAACACAGTCGTTAATGACACTCCGTACCTCTCCCTGGAGATTCCCGTGCCGGATGCTCTCCCGCTCCAGGCGGACCTGGGGCCGTGCCGGTCTCAGGCCACTCCACTCGCCAACAATCTTTGCTTTCTGGAAGCGAAAGCACATCAGCACCTGCACAGCGTTCCTTGGAATTCCAGCATCCTTGGTGTTACAGCAGCCACACCTCACAGCACCAGGTGATCCCCGAGAAGAGCAGGGACAGGGTGTCCCCAGTCCTGCAGCAGCTCCCGGGGTGCTGCAAGGGGTGACCAGGCAGAACAACCCGGGATTGTAGCCACTCGTCGCCAGCGAGGCAAATCCCAGTTCCAGAGCCCCACCCCACCTTTCCTGCTAATCCAGGGCACAACAGCAGCATTGGGAGGGGACACCAACCAGCCCCAGCCCACACCAGCCCTGCCCTAAAGCCATGGGGACACCACAACCAAAGGGCTGGGACCTCCCAAAGCTTGAGTACTAATTTTTTACCAGCTACAGGAGGAATTATTTCTCCTACACACCTTTTCCCTGCCTGTCCCTCAGCCAGGTGCAAGAGCCTGAGGTGTCTGTGATGGACCTGGCCAGGTACATGGAAACACGGATTCCTGGAAACACTGAGGTCCTGTGGTTTGTCCCGGCGTCCCCAAGCCCCCCAGCTCCCTGTGCCCCATCCTGGTGGTGGGTGTTGGGTCGGGTCACCCACCTGGAGAGCCGGGAGCAGCCGGCAGCAGCTGTCCCAGATGGTTCTGTGGTCCTGGGCACTGTTCTCCTGGCTCCAGTTCCCGTGCTGGTAAATCCCTCCCAGGACCGTGAACTCACTCCTGCACAAAAGGGGACACACGGGGTGTGAGTGTCCCCAGCTGTGCCTTGTGGAGCCACCACAGGGAGGGACTCCGTGTGTGGTGTTGGATCCTGCTGCACCCTCAGCCTGCTAAATATTCCTGCTGGAGAAACTCCCATGTGGAGCAAGTGGGGAGCAGGTCAGCAAATCACTCATTAAATCCTATCAGCACCCAAAAGGCCCTTCCTTGTCTGGGCAAACCAGACATAATTCCATCCTTATCAGACAGGTCTGCTCCTGCCTGGCTCAGGAAGAGCTGGAAGGAACCGGATGCCTCTGGAGGGGAGCACTGAGTAAGACATTGGTGCTGCTCCTGCACGAAATTCCTGTGGAATATCAGAGGACAAGAGGCAGGTTAAGGCTGGGATGAGCTGGAGGTCTGTACTGGCTGGACTCTTCCAAAACCTTCCTTGATCCCTGGGAAGCACAAAAACAAAGGCCTCCCAGAGCTGTCTGACAGGGAAGAGAATCCGTCCCTTCCTTTGGGATCAGGCTGGTGCTGCTCTGACAGCTCGAGCTAAAGCAAACACAGGGAGAGGAATTTGTCTGTGGCTGGGACTGTGATCGGGAATCACTTGGAATATGGTGCTCAGGGGCTGTGAGCAGGCAAGGCTCCTATTTACACCCTGGCTTATTGCCTAGTCCTGAAATATTTGGACAATGGGAAGTGCCAGAGATGCAGCATTTGAGTTGCAGCTTAAAAACCCCTCTCTGTTGCCACAGCAAGGTCTCTGCCTGCCCTCGGGAGGAAGCAGAGCTGGGATGAGCAGCAGATGTGTTTATTTATCCTTCTGTGCAGCTCTCTGGGCACACACATACACTGACACCTCCAATAGATCCCAGCTTCCCTAAGCAAGCTGGTGGGAAGTGCTGGGAGCTGGGCTCTGCCAGGCCACAGCCACTTACTGAGCTCTGGACTTGTGCTTTTGGGACACAGGTTTTCCCTGGGATTCCTTCTCAGTCTGGCAGGGAGGAGGCACAGAGCCCTGTGTGGATGTGAAACCCATGGAGCAGGAGGAAAGGAGGCTGAGGGGAGACCTCAAAGCAATCCACAATTTCCTGAGGAGGGGCAGTGGAGGGGCAGCTCCATCTCTGCTCCGGAACCAGGGACCCAGGGAATGGCTGGAGCTGTGTCAGGGCAGGGTCAGGTTGGATGTCAGGGAAAGGTTCTCCCCCCACAGGGTGGTTGGGCACTGAAGAGGCTCCCCAGGGTTTGGTCACTTCCCAAGGCTGCCAGAGCTCAGGGAGGGTTTGGATGATCCTCTCGGGGACAGGGTGGGATTGTTGGGGTGTCCTGGGCCGGACCATGGATGATCCTGGTGGGTCTCTTCCCGCTCTGGACATTCCATAATTCTATGATAAACTCAATGGGACAACCCCAGGGTCACCAACAGCTCCCCGACAGGGGCCAGTGAAGGGAAGGCTGAGACTTCCAGGGGAGGTTTTTTAAAGCAAAATAACTCCTACCCTGGTTTTATGGGAGCAGGGATCAGCAGTGGCTTTCCCCACACTGAGCTGCTGAACAGCAGCTTAGTCAACACCATTGATAAAAGAAGGTGGGTAGGATGAAGATAAAGATTTCCACCAAAATATCCACTTCACTCCCAGTGTTTTGCTCTTTGGAGGACCTGGCCAGGATTGATGTTTTGCTTTGGCGGGATTTGGTCCTTGGAAAAGGACAGACAGTGAAGTCTTGAGGCACAGGGAGCTCTCTGTGCTGAAGCTCTGTCCTTCACTTTTCCTCCCACATCCTTCTGCTCTCCTCCCACACAGCCAGGAAAGGCACCACCAGGCCAGGGATGAACCCTGGCAGACGCCAGCAGGAGCCATGTCCGAACTGAGACTCTGGGGACACTGACAGTGGGATGTCACCAGTACCAGGCAGACCCTCCTTGGCCGCTGTCACCTACCCTGGGATGACATAGGGAGAGTTGTAGATCCCAGATCTCATGTCATGAGTGATGATGAAATGCTTCACCCACGGGGCCAGGACCTGGGAGAACAAGGGAAGAGGGTCAGGGAGAGGTGGAGAGTGGGGGTTCAGCCTCAGGGGCAGTGGGGACACCAGGGTTGGGATGTGGGACCCTCCCTCTGCTCAGCCTCTGTGTGCCCTGGGAAGACAGGGAGATGGGAATGCAGGTAGGGAAGAGGAGGAGCTTCCTACTGACATGAGCCTGTGTTTCCCCAAATAATCATCCTCTTCTCCCAAGGATTTTTTGTCTTTTTATTATTAGCATTATCCCTCTGACCTGTCAACCCTCACCTAGTGGAGAAACAGGCTGGAGACTGAGGGCATTCCCACAGCTCAGCCAGGAAAGAGACCCCAGTGGGTTTCACATGACCAGTGTTTGCTGGGGATCAGGACCTGATCCCAATGTGGGTCCAGCCCACAAGCCCGTGGTTTGCCTCACAGGACACAAGGTTTTTTGGGAATCCCCAAGCCCTGCACCCACCTCACCTTTATGATCTGTCCCCGGCCAGGCTGGAGCTCCGGGTCCGGCTGCAGCTCCCCCGAACGTATCCCAGTGCAGTTTATCACCACATCCACACCCTGGGAAAACAGCTGGGGAGAGACGGGAGCAGCTCAGGGCACTGCTGCCCATGGGGCACAACATTCCTGCTCCAAAACGAGCCAAGGGCTTGGTCCAGTGATCTGACAATGGATAAACCATAAGGCCTGGATCCAGGACACAGCTTCCCTGGCACAATTCCCACCAAGACTCCATGTGTGCCGGGAAGCCATTCCAGGGAAAACTGCCAATCCATGCTGGATGAATGCTCTACCCATCCCCTCTCAGCCACCCCTCAATGCCCAAGCCCTTTTATCCTTCCTGCTTCTGTTCCCTGGATGTTGGCATAGCCCCGCTGTCCCTGGCCCATCACTGATGCCAAGGGACATCCCAGAGCAGCACAGATCCAGTGCCTGCTGGATGCTGCTCCTCCACACCAGGATGGGGCTGTGTCCCCTCCCTTGGCTCAACATCCTCACTCACCTCCTGGAAAGACTCAACCTTCTTATGGAAAAACTTCACTCCTCTCTGTGTCAGCCTGGGAAGAACAAATCAATTTGTTACTGGCAAATTAAAAGCAAATCATTCAATGCCAGGGCACCCACTCGGTGTTACAATTACAGGAATAATCCCAAGCCCAAATACTCCCATAGCCAAAAGCACTTGGATGCAGCTTCAAGTATCCCACTACTGTCATTTTTGTTGTGCAAAAACACACTCCTGAGCTCATTATTAAAGTGGAGGGTTTGTTACCCCGATGGGGCAATGAGGAGGAATTCCAGACTCTTTTCCTCACTTCCAGGGATGCATCTCTGTCTCCCCTCTCCTTTGGCTGTGCCCTCTGTGGAGGACACAGGGTGAGGGTTCCTGAGAACAAGGAGGATGCTGAGGTGTCCCATGGCTGCTGCCACATGAAATCTAGAACGTTCAGGCTGAGCAGGTCAGAGGTGCAGGACACGGAGTGGATCCCTAAAATCAGGCAGTGTCCCCTACAATGAGCCTCAGCTTGGCACAAGAGAAGGATCTGGAGCAACAACTGATGTGTAGGATGAAAATCCACATCTGCCTGACGCATCCTGTAGCCAGAGGAACTGGGAGAGCAGGAGCAGCACCTCCCCAGCCCCGGGGCAGCTCCGCACCCACCTGTTGGTGAGCCAGGGCAGGTAATTCCTGCCCTCCAGCAGCAGCGCCGTGTTGAACCAGCCGTAGCTGAAAGAGAGGAGAGGGAGCTGTGAGGACCTGCAGCAGCTTCCCACGAGCCTCCTGCCTGATCTGGGACCCACATCCCCCCGGGGACCTCAAATCCCCCTTGCACAACAGGCTTACAAATCCCCCTCCCTCCCCGTTTACAGCATAAAACACCTTCTGCTGATATTTGTCCCCAATTTTGACATTTTCTGGTGAGGTGAGAGAGGAGCTGGAATGGTTTCCATGCTGGGCTGCTGCTCTTTTGGCCATTTTAGGCGTTTCCTTCTTATTTTAAGGGAAGTAACTGTAAGGAAGTGAGGACACTTCTGCACTTGCAGTTTCTTGTCCCCACTGCCCCTGGCAGGGAGGTGTTCAGGACTGCCCAGCCATTCCTGCCCTGCCTGACTCTCAGAAAACAGACTGAAAAATACCTGTAACCAGGGAAGAGTTCGAGTTCTTTTGGTGTCAAGTTCCTGAATCCCAGGACAATGTACTTCCAAGGTGGGTCCTGCCATAGGGAAAAAGGTCTGGGCAATGAACCCAAATTGAGGTGCCATGGTGGGACAGGAGTTGTGGGTGGGACATGGGGCACAGCCCATCCCAGAGGGACACAGGTGGGACTGCAGCTGCCACCAAGACTGGATCTCACCCTTCCTCGCACCAGGATCACAGAAAACACCATGTCCCAGGCACTGCCACAAGGCAAACTTGGAAGGACTCGGGAAGAAGCAACCCTTCCCACCCCCGAGGAGGAGCTGGAGCCCTTCCCAGCCCTGCCCGCGACTTTCTCCTTACCGGCACCGGCTCAGTGAACAGGTTGTAGCCAGAAATGAGGAAGAGTCCCATTTCCTTGGCTGCCGGTGAGTTCAGGTGCCCGAGGAGGTAATCGAACGTCTCTTTATTCCAGAGCCTGCGATGAAAACAGCAGAGTGGTGTCTCTGGCAGCCCCACGGAGGCACCACCCTCCTGCCCCCGGTCCCTCACGTTTCCTGCAGGCTCCCGCGGTCGCTCAGGTAGGGCTGCCACAGCCCGGCCGCCCCGTCGCTGGTGGTGTGCGGGGTGAAGCTGTCGGCGTAGATCTCCAGCTCCAGGGAGGGCACCAGGCTGTGGAACTGCTCGTGGATGCACAGGGCGCTGGACAGCCCGATGACCCCGGCCCCGAGCACGGCCACACGCATGGCTCAGGCTGCCTGCGGGGACAGAGGATGCTGGAGGAGCTGGAGCTTCCCGGGAGGGAGAGGAGCAGCTCCCCAGGACACAACACTTTCCAGGAGGGAGAGGATCAGCTCCCCAGGACACAACACTTCTCAGAAGGAAGAGGATCAGCTCCCCAGGACACAACACTTCCTAGGAGGGAGAGGAGCAGCTCCCCAGGTCCCAGCACGGCCCTGGCTCTTGCTGCTGGGAAAGCAGCAGGGAAAGGCTGAGGTCACAGAATCACAGAATTTGGAAGGGACCCAAAAAGACCATCGAGTCCAGCTCTTAGCCCTGCACAGGACCATCCCCAAGAGTCACATAATGGTCCTCATGGTGAATCTGTGTGTTCCTTGTAAAGCCTCCCAGGCCCTTCTCAAGCCCTGCCTGCACTGAGCAGGCACTGGAATCATGGATGAGGGGGCTGTAGTTCCCCATGGTGGCTGGGGAATGTTTCTCCATCCCTGTCTCTACCAGCAGCTCAGCTGCCCACAGCCTCACTCCTCACCTGGCAGAAAGAGCTCTGGGTGTTCCTGCCCTGTGGCACCGAGGGACAGAGAGCACAGCCCGTGGCATCCTCCTCTTCCTCCCACTAGTCCCAGGGTGAGCAGCCAGGGAGAGGAGGGAGCACCCACCACCCACACCATCTCCCAGGGGACACTCCGAGCCCTCCATTCCCAGAGACCCAGCCCCACTCTGGGCAGCTCCCCATCCTTCCCAGCCCCTGGCATGAGCTGGAGGCAAGAGGTGGGCAGGGGTAAAGAGATGGGAAGCAGTGGGTGTTTTCCATGGAGCAATGCCAGGTGGGATCAGGGCTGGATCCACACACCACCAGCACCCTTGGGGCTGCACATGAGGGTGGCTATGCCACCACTCCAAACCCTTCCCAGCACGGCTGGAAGAATAGCTGTTGGGAAATCTGGCTGCAAAGAGGGTCTGCAGCCCCTCTCCACCCCATGATTCCCTCTTAACAGAGTTTTCCTGCCTTGGAAAAGCTCTGTGGTTGCTACCTGGGCAGGGAGCAGACAAGGGCCAACTCGGGGAAGGGCTGGGGCTGCAACCATGGATCCCTTGGGATGGGTCACATCCCAGCTCACGGGCAGGGGGAGGATGTGCCAGCAGCACACCAGGCCTGGTTCTGGGAGCAGGGCTGAATTCCAGCCCACAGTTTTATCTGGGCAAGGTGAAGTGCAGCATCTCTGCTGGAAAGGCAGCCCACAGAGGGACTGACATTTGCTGGGATGGAGGAATGAGTCATCGGAACTGCTTCCCATCTGCCGTGGTTTTATAACCCACGGGAGCCAAAACCCACAGGAACAGGAGTCACCTCCTCAACCTGCAGCCACAGGAACTCACCCCAGCTGCTCCCACACCTCCAGCTGAGGAGGATCCCCCTCGCTGGCCAAAAATAACGGGAACACACATTTTCCACCAGTTTACCTGCAGAGCGTGGGGTCCTCAGAGGAATCACCGTGGTGTTTCGGAGGCTCCCAGAGTCGGAGTGGCTTGTTTACAGCCCAGCAGGGCAAGGTCTGAGTCAACAGGGCAGCAGGACCAAAGTCTGCTCTGGCCCTGGGGAGGAGGAATTCCCATGTGCCGCTGGTAGCCGGCCCTGGAGCAACGGAAAACAGGGTCACCACTGTGAGTGGCAAAATGCCACCTCTGACACTGGTCACCATGGTAACCACTGCCAGATTGGGACACTGGGATGGGTGTGTGGGAATGGTCCTGGAGGTCTTTCCCAACTGCAATGCTTCCATGACTTCCCAGCCTCTGGATTCACAGAATCACAGAAATATTTAGGCTGGAAACTAATCACTGCCATGTTAACTGAACTAAGTGCCAGTCATTTCCTGAACACAAGATTCCTGCAGGATCCGGGAAAATAGGGTGCTTTGGGCTCAATTTTTGGGTAGACTGGGAGAATTGGGATTGTCCAGCTTGGAGAACAGAAGCTTTGGGGTGACCTAATTAAGGCCTTGCAGGACAATTGCAAGACACGAGACTTTTACAAGGACCCGGAGTGCCAGGACAAGGGGAATGGCTTCCCACTGCCAGAGGGCAGGGAGAGATGGGATATTGGGAAGGAATTCCTGGCTGGGAGCGTGGGGAGGGGCTGAGATGGAATTCCCAGAGAAGCTGTGGCTGCCCCATCCCTGGAAGTGCCCAAGGCCAGGCTGGAGCCACCTGGGATAGTGGGAGGTGTCCCTGCCCATGGCAGGGGGTGGGA
>WEIV01005655.1:21490-45030 GCA_013390005.1 Calyptomena viridis | reverse complement strand
ACCCCCTGCCCTCATCCCCTTACAGCCCCCATGACCCTGAGCCTCCTGGCCCCCTGTGGCCCCCACCACTCCCGGCACAGCTCAGCCCCTCTCAGCCATCCCAGCCCCTTTCCCTCATCTCTCCACTGCTGCCNCCCCCAGCCCCTGGTTTCAGTCCCTTCACAGGCCCTGGTCCCTCACGGCCCTCAGCTCTAAGGCCTCCTGGTCCTTCATAGCCACTTGCCCTGTCTTCATTGCCGTGCAGTCCCCATGGCCTGAGATCCCACAGCCCCCTGGCCCCACCTCAGCTCCTCACANNGCTGCCAGCCAGGCTGAGCCAGGCCTGGGTCTGTCCCACTGTCCCACCTTAGCCCCACCCAGCTGTGTTCCCCCTTGACTGTCCCCCACTCCAGCCCTTGCCCAGAATTCCCTTGGGCTCCCTAAATCCCAGAGCAGCCCACTTTGCTCCTTTCTGCCAGGTAGGTCCCTGGGCAGTGTGCTGGGCCTGTCTCCATGGAGCAGTTGTTCTTGCTGACCCCAGACCTTGTTCCTTGACATCTCAGAGCTGCCACTGCCTCCTGCCCCAGGGATGCTCTGCTTTGCCCTCTGTCCCTGTTCTGCCGTGGCACAGGCTTTCCCTACCCCTGCTGCAGCCCCTGCACTTCGGGGAGCTCACACCAGCCCTTCCCCGAGGTGGCTGTGGTCAGTTCCCTGGAAGCAGGTCCAGTCCTGCTTCTCACCATAGCAGTGCGACGTCCCTGTTTGCTGCCACTCCTGGCTGTGGCACAGCCTGCACTGTGCTGCTGCCCTGTCCTTGCCCCAGCTCTGCTGCTCCAGGGACCTGTACCTGCCACTTACACCCCTGCCCTGTGGTGCCATCCCTGTCCTACTCGCATGGCACTCTGCATGTCCCAGCTCTGATACTCCCCCTCTTCACTCCCGTATCCCAGAAATGCCCTCTGCTGCCTCTACTTGGCCTTGGGCCTCTATCTTCCTTTGCTGCAGCTCCCATATGTTATCCAAACACAGACGCACCTCCGATTTATGTTTCTTCTTGCCTTTTTTTCCCTCCTAATCTATCTCCTGTGACCCTCAAAGACAGGCCTGGTGCGTCTCTGTGTATCCTTCCTGTGCATCCCTCTCCCCCTCCACGTCTTTGCTTTGGCTCTTGCTGCCCTTGGCTTCACTCTGTCCCCCCTCCTGCCAGGTAAACAATCCTATTTGTCACCTGTCAGGTCCCTGTGATTCCCCCGATTAGCTGGTCTGAGGGGGGAGTGGAGGGGGCAGTGCCACAAGGCTCCCGGGTTCTCCTTTGCCCCAGGGGACACGGGGGGCCCTGGCTGCAGGAACCTGGCTTGGGCCACACTGTGTTCATTGACAAACTTGGAGACAGGACTTGGGCTTTTTCAAGGAGTTTTCAGAAGGAATTTTGTAGCCTTCTGGGTTAGACAAAGTCTTAAACAAGACCTAGTGGTCACCCAGTCTACGGAGATGAAAATGAGCCCTGTTGCAGGCAGCTGAATTAGACTGGATTTAACTGGTGCAGGTGGGAGAGGAGTCAAAGCAGACCTTGCCATGTACACCTGTGTTAGGCATTGCTTGGTGTAGGAGCTGCTGCTGGTGGTTGTATTTTCCATGAGGTGACCATACAGTTCTCCCTTTCCCTCCCAAAAATGCTTCCCAGACTTGTCCGTGGCAGGGCACCCACAGCTTGGGTGTGCTGTGTTGGCTCCCAGAGGAAGACATCCACTCCTGTTCTGTTGGAATGGCCCCTTCTGGCATGAAATACCATAAAACTACAAATTTTCTGTTTCTAGATTCAGCGTGTTGTTTTCGCACAGTTAATTTTAAAGAAAAATCCCATCAGAAAGTGCCAGCCTGCTCCCTGATCTCTTATGGCCTTTTCTTGCCTGGGAAACCAGGGCTCATTGGGACTTTTAGCCTACTCAGTAATTACTAGAAGATATATTTAATGGCAGATGATGACTATACGTCCTTGCTAATTGTGACTGTGCTGCTGTGGCCTCTCCTAACTCATGAGCCCAAAGGAATTTATAAAATGGATGCTGCTGCCTGCACAAGGTTTGCTGGTGTGTTAACATATGTGCCATAAATTCTTAGGAGGGAGGGGTTCCTGCACGCTTGTGAACTTGCACGTGCTGGTGCCTCTCCCTTCCACACACCTCCCTCTCCCTGACACATCCTCCAGCCCAGCTCAGCCCCTGAGCAGGGATGTGGATGTGGCTGCTGGGGTCTGGTCCTGGGCTCTGTGCCCTGGTGGGACCACGGTGCCCATGAGCACCACCACAGTGGGTGGTGCACCCCAAAACCTGCCAGCTCAGAGGGATGCTCTGAGCAGGACCACGCAGGAGGGCTCGGCGTGGCAGCCTTGCTGCTGCCTTGGTTTGGTTTTACTGCAGCTTTCTGGTAGGAAATACAGGGAGGGGTGGCTTGGAGAGCAGCTCAGCTTCTGCAGAAGAGGAGCCACAGCAGCTTCAGGCCCAGCCCTGTTGCTGAGCCCCAGCTGACGACATCCAAGACTTCACAGTCACGTTTGTTTAAAAAGGGAAAAAACTCTTTTTCTCCCCCTTTGTTGCTGCTGACAGACACAAACAAACGGGAGGGTGACCCTGCAATGGCCACAAACCTGCCAGACCTTCCCAGGGTTGGGGGATCTGCTGGTGGGAGCACTGGGACTCGGGGTGCTCCGGGGCTCTGCCTGCATAGCCCAGCTCTGCACTGCCACTGCTCTGTAAACAGACTAAAAATAGCCATGGTATGCTCCTCTCCCTCTGCTGGGTTGCTTGGGATGGACCTTGTGCATCTCCCTCCCTCCAATGGCCATATTTCCAATATCTTTTTTCCCCCCAGCTTTGCTTGCTTCTCACAGATTGTCAGCAGAGCAGCTCCTGTGCACTCCAGCCTCACAAGTCCTAACTTGAGGGGTGGGGAGCAATCCACGTCCTCCACGCACATGGAATTCAAAGCCTGAACATTTAAATGAAACTATTTGCTTATTTTTAACTTGTACAAAACCACCTGGAAGCAAATAACCCTTATGGTGACCCTTTTTTGATGTGGGTTCTGAGCAATGTTGTAGCAAATACCAGGGTGTTCCCTGAGTGTCAGCACTGATTTCTTCAAGGCTTGTGTCCCTCCAGCTTTGTCAGGATCAGCTCATGTTGTGGGTGTGAAGGTTTTCCTGTTGCAGGACCACCTGTGAAGTCCCTGCTTTGCTTTTTGGGCCCAAACCACCTCCCCAGAACAGCCCTGCCCTCTGAGGGAGTGCTCCCAGCCCTTTCTCCTCTCTCTGTTCATGCAGGACCAAATGAGAATTATCTTTTAGCCTGTATGGGGTTTTCTTTTTTTTGGCCAGCTCTGGATGCAATTCGCCCCAACTCTGTTTTCCTTTAATAAGGAATCTTGTCCAGAAGCTAATAGGGAACTTCAAGGGGTGGCTGGAGAGCACAGCTGTGTGAAAATGCTTATTTCTGGAACCAGGCTGGAGTCCCACTTCTGTTTTAAGGGGAGTGAGTGAAGTGTAAGGGCCACTAACGTCACCTGAGCAGCCAGATTGGCTTCCAGGGGGGACTTTCCAGCACTGCCTGGTGAAACAGTGCCCGTTTTAATCCGTGCCTGAGGGAAGGCAGCAGGCACAGGACTCGTCAGGGACTGGGCAGCACTGTCCCTGTGCCCAGGGGGAAGTGGCCCCGCCGAGCTGCCGGTGTGAGCAGTGGGGCCCGGGTTCAGGTCCCGGGGGCCACAAGTGGCTGTGGAATCACAGCATTCCCTGTTCCCAGCCGTGGTGCAGCTCCTGCCCTCACGTGTGTGCCCGAGGGAGCGATGTGAGCGCTCCGCTGACGTCCAGGTTGCCGATCTTCCAACCGATCTGTGCTCCAGGACCAGCTTGCAGGATTAGGACCTAATAGCTTTAAAATCCCCGTGAGCCCCTTTGTCACCCGGCGCCGGGTGCTGATGGCATGACTAGGGAGTCTCATTTATCCCTGGCACCGGGAAGGAAAAACCCCCTGGAAAACAGCCACACCCCCCCCCGTTGTTGCTTAGAAAGAGTGGGGATTTTATTTAAAGCTGTAATGTGGTAACAACCAACATGTAACTTTCTCTGTGTCGTTTTCTCCCCTCAGCTGGAGGTTGGCAGTGATGAAGAGCGCAAATTAAACGTGAGGTAAGCGGAGCTTTTGAGCTCTAAACATCGTTTCCACTGTTGTTAATTGTTTGCCATGTATCCAAGTCCTGATCCCGCAGAGATTCCCCGCCTCGAGCCTGTGCTTTGCCTGGGGGGGATGGCATGGTCTGCGGAGAGCTGAACAGTGGGGATGCTCTCTCCCTTATCAGTTGTTTTCAGAGCAGTGTTTAATGAGCTGAAAGCATAAAAGAGTCGGTGAGCCTTTTTTTCATGGTGGGAGGACACTGGAAAATTGCTGGTCTGCTCTGGCCACAGCACTTAAGTGTTATCACAGCATCCCTGGCTCTGCTGCTGCTCCCTGGGGCTCTGGGTTGGGAAGGGAGGGCTGCTCATTCCTGGCTGTTAACCTTTGGGAATTGCAGTCCTTGGGGTTGTGCAGAGTGACTTCCTTCATGTGAGGGGAGGAAAGGGCTGGAGATCCTGCAGGAGAGGAGGGAGGCTCCTCTCCCTGACGTGCAGATCCCAAGTGGTGACACAAAGCTCTAGTGGTGGGGCCCTGGCTACTGGGGCTCTGAGTGATTCTGGGGATCTTTCACTCTAAGCCCAGCTCTTGCAGGCAGCTCTTACCCTCTAACCTGTAAACCACAGCCTGAGAGGGAAGTGTGAAGAGAGAGCAGTGGATCAGTTCTCTCCTCCTGGTCACTCCTTCCTGCTTTAATTATCCTGGTTTCAGATAAAAGCAAAGCCACTCCTGCTGCTGCTTAGACTGTCCTTGCCCTGCCAGTGAAGTCAGAGGCCAGAAAAGCAGAGTTGCTCCTTAGCAGAGTGGGAGAGTTAGAGTTCTTTGCTTCTGTGTTCCGGGGTGGTTTCTCATGGCTGCAGCCCATCTGGGAAGCCTGGAATTCCATGGCTGCCCTGCCTGCCCATGCAGGGGTTGCAGACAGAAGTGCTGTGTGCGTGGCTCTGTGTGCTCTCCTGTGTATTCCAGGTATTTCATGGCTGTCTATAATGCCATCCAGTAACTCTTTTTGTGGAGAATGGATTTTTATATTGGTTAAAGCAAAATTCAGGATTCCTGGTTCTGCTCCTGGCTTGGCTGTGGGCTCGTTGTACAACACAGGGCTCCAGCAGGAACCTGCTGAAGGCACAAACAGCCTTAAATCTTGTGCTTTTTCCCGTGTTGTATCAAACAGTAACATTTAACTGAGCAGGACAACAGCCTCTTTTTTTGGATATACAGTTCTGTGCTGAAAGAGGAAATGGGGCTTTATCCCCTTCATTACAGATGTTCTCAATGTCCACATAAATCCTTGGGAGATATTTGGATTTGTGGCCACCTTTGGTCTGTCTGGCCCCTTTGCAAGCCAGACACGTGCACCCACCGCTGACCAGAGCCCTGGGGAGTGCAGATGTACTTAGACCAGGCTTAAAGGCTGACGCTTTTGTGCTGGCTGCTGAAAAATGCTGCAGCACTGACATTAGACACTGAGATCCCACGAGCTTCCTCTGCCCTTCAGTCTCTTGGGGTTGCTCTTCCATAAACGATTTTCAGGATAAGAATCTGGTAATTAAATATCCAGACAGGCCTCGAGAATCAGGTGGCTCCTGTGCTGAGCCTTTGCTGTCCTCGGGGGGAAACCCTGCCAAGGGTGGAAATGTGTGCACACAGTGTAGTGGATAAATGAAGCTCCTCATTGTTTGGTGGGTCGATCCTGTCCCCTTCCCGTGGCAGCTGCTCCAGATCCATCCATTGAGACTCTGCCCGGTGCCCATGGGGTGGCAGAATTGTTCAACTTCATTGTGTTGCTTCCCTGAAAAAAACCACCCCACAGGAACGGCCTGTGGTGGTGTTTGTGAATCTTTAAATCCTGGTCTAGCCCTGGTGCAGACAGAGGTGACAGCTGGGCTTTGTCACACGTGCCCTGAGCTCAGGGGTCAGCAGCTCCTGGCTCTGCAGACCTCAGAGATCCTAAGGGTTAGGAAAAGTAAGGATTGCTGGAAACACGTCCCCATCATGCTGCCAGCTCAAGCTGTGTTTCATCCATTCAGGGTGGCTCTGCATTTATACATTTATGACACCATCTGCTCATCTACCTGGTGAACAAGTTATTTTCTTGCATTCCAAAAAATTCCAGGATTTTCATCGGAGATTGCACAGTTGGGTCTGGTTCCATGAGCCAGCTGATTGTTCTCTAGGCAGAATGGGTCTGTATCATGGGTTTGTACCCAGCCACGTGTCCTGCTGCTCTCTGGTCATCCTTATGGTTTCTGTCATTCCAAAATGCCTTTTTTTTTCTGTCTTCTCCCTGGAACAGCTTCTACCCTAACGCATAACCAAGGGGACATGTTCTAGGTTCAGCCTTGCTTTCACAGATATTGTTGCTATCTGCATTTTCTTAGAATTAATCCACTTGAAAGTCTTGCTTTTCTCAGTTTCCAAGAATTTTGCGGAAGCCTCAACAATGGAACATCCACGCTGTTCCCAGCAGACAGCCAGGAGTGTGTGTTGCTCCCCAAGAGTAAAGACTCATAGCAGAAGAAAAAGTAAGAGCACAGAGTGAGATCTAAGAGCCCAGTCAGGCTCAGTGCAGGCAAAACCTGCACGTCTGACCTCTGCCTTACCCGTGTCTGCTCCAGCCTCCCTTCCTGGGTGCCCATCAGTGGGTGCTGTGGCTTCATCCCTAACAATGCATTGCACCCACAGCTCACCCACATCTTAATATAACTGCTGTCAGGGTTAGGCAAGCCCAGGGGAGGATGTCTTAGGCTAGAGTTAAGCCTGACCTTAAGTTCTGCAAGCTCAGGGTCAGCCACGCTCCACATGAGCCTCGTGTGTGCGGTGCCTGTGGCCTCATCCCAGCACCTCCTCCCGCTGCTCTGGCTCTGAGCACCCTCAGAGGAGGTGGTACTGAGTGTGACAGAGGCAGAGCAGAGCTGAGCTCTTTCCTGCCACGAGGGGATGTGCTGTTTTTCCTGCTCTGTGTTTTGGTGCAGCCCAGGTGGTTCTCACCCTCGGCCGTCTCTGTCACACCGAGTCAAAGGAGATGTTGTACAAAGCCTGTTGTGAGTGTTGGCTGTTGCTCAGATGTGGTTGGCAAACACAGCAGGGATAATCGCTGGTTTTAATTACAAACATAAATAAGTTTGTTTAGCCAGTTGTTCTGCAGTCTTTGCCATTGCTGGCTCTACAATCGCAGCCTGAGCGCGGGGCCTGGTGAGTGTTTTCAGGCACCTTCTGCAGGGAGCTGGAGGTAGAACTGCTGCAGAAGGGCCTGGAAGTTGGTTATCTCCAGCCTCTGGTCAAGCCTGAAGGTGGTTGTGGTAAGAACTGTTCTTGTTTGGCACCACTAAACCAAATGTTTGGACCTGGCAGGAGCAGCTGTGGGAGGTAAAGGCTTTCAGGGTTGAGCTCGTGTCCATGTGCAGATCAAGGAATCATCACATTCAGATTGGATGGTAGGGAAAATTCCTTCCAGGAGAGGGTTGTCTGGCCCTGGCACAAGCTGCCCAAGGTGGTGGTGGAGCCCCCAGCCCTGGAGGGGTTTAACAGAGGTGTAGATGTGGCACTTGGGGCAGGGGTTACTGGTGGCCTTGGCAGTGCTGGGTTAACGGTAGGACTCAACCTTAGAGGTCTTTTCCCACCTAAATGATTCTGTGATTCTAGGATCATCCCTCTGGCATACATCAGAGGACACCATTATATGATCTTGTATAGATGTATGTATTTAATGTACATTCTACTTTATGTATATTACATTTCAATGCACCAAAAATTCTGGGTGAACACCGTGATCCTGAACTTTTTTATGGATTTAGGAGCACGTTTTGCTGGAGGCAGCACTGAGTGAAGGGGGCTCATCCCTACAGTTTGGGGTGGCCGTGTCCCTGTTCTGGGAAGGCACTCTGGGCTGGGGGAGCACAGGGGCAGCTGGGGGTTTGTTTGTTTATTTATTTATTTATTTATTGTCCCTCACAAGTGCTCTGGCTGCAGACTGAGTGTCCCAGGGGCCGAGGGATCTCGGGGCAGCAGTTGCTGACTCCAGGGACTGTTCAAAACAGGACGCTGACTCACATCCTGGCCCGGCTGTGCATCCTGCCTTCCCTGCTCCCTACAATGGGAGCTCACTCAGGGCTCCGGCCCTCGGCAGCTCCCTGCCCCTGCCTGTGGCCATGGAAGCCCACGGAGGCTCTTCCCTTCCGTGGTGGGTTGCGTGGGGACGTTCAAAGACCACAGGACTGAGGAAACTGCACTTATTTGACGCTTATTTGAGATCTGGCCTTTCCAGGAAACTGTTGCTGACCTGAAGTTGAGCAACACAAGGCGTTTACTTGGATGTGGGTAGAGGAAGAGCAGGAAAGCTGCCAGTTTGAAGATGGGATGATGAGACCCTTTTGGAACTGTATCTAGATTTTTTTTTTTTCTTACTTTTTTTTTAAATTCCATGGAACCTCAGCAGTTTGGCAAAACCCAAACCAACTGGCCCTGTTGTCAGAGGTGCTGGCTGTGCACCGAACATTTGTCTAAAAGGCCTGTGTGGTCACTGTTTATTTAGGTGTTAGAGCTGGGTCAGAACAATATTTTGGTTCCAAATGCCTCTTGATTTTAAATATCTTAATCTTTGATAATCGTCTGCCAAATTCTGTGAGTCAGGGATTTCTCATACAAATCAGAGCTGTGTCTGCCTGGCAAGTGCTCCTGAGATGTTGGAGAACGTGGAATGCATAGAACACCTTCCTAGGCCTGGCTTTACTTCTAATGAAGAGTGTTGAGTTTATTTCCCAAGAGCATTGAGTCTATTTCCCAAACATTTAAACATCCCTTTGCAGCATTTAAATTCCTGATGCAGAGTCGCTGTGTTTCTATACAAATCAGGAAGCAAAAAAAAAAAGCAAAAAATAAGCCCAGATCCAAATGGATTAGGGTACACACTGAATCCATTAGTTGTTTAGGTTTATCTGGGATCAGGACTCTCCTCTGCAGAACCTCCCCCTCTGAAAATTTTAGTTTCTTGAAGAAATCCAGCTGCGAGATTTCACTGCTGGTGAAAGCAACTGGGCAGGAAACCTCTGGGGCTTCACATCAGAGACAAAGCCAGCCAGAACTGCAGGGAACGGGACAAAATGTCCCTCTCAGATTTCCCAGAATGCTGCCAGGCTCCTTGTTTGCCCTGACTGCCATCCAAATGGTCACATCCAACCACACCCACTGCTTGTATCCCTGTGGAGAGCACTGCCCATGGCTGGGCATCTCCCAGCCCTGCAAAACCTTTTGGATTCCAGCTCTCGGCTTCCCTCTGCAACACCCTTCTCCTTGTGAAAGATGAGTTTGGAGTGCATAGGGGAACACAAGGATGATCCTGAGGTTTTACCACCACTTTTCCACCATGAGCTTTGCCCCTGCCTGACTTTTGGGGTGCTGGCTGCATTCCCTCGGGGGCTGGCAGAGCAGGCTGTGCTCTAGTTAAACACTTGAGGAGGTGTCAGGATCAAGCCAGAAATTTTCTCCCTCTGCTTTTACCCCACGTGATCCCTCTGGATTTATTTTGCTTTATTTTTCCACGTTACCAATGTGTCAAATGCTCCCTGGTCTCCACTGCCTTTTTTGGAGTCCTCCTGACACGGGCAGCTCGTCTGGTTTGGGGTTGCTATGCCACCAGGCCTCCCAGCCCTGCTTCCCATCCCGTTGTGTCCTGGCTGACCTTCGCTCACACCACTTGGAAGCTGCTTCCTTAGTCCTTCAGACTCTTACCTTCCCTTCCTTTTTCCAGTGGCGCTGCTGGAGAGTTCCCACTTGTCTCCCTGTCTCTGGGAGACACTGCAGAGTGTGTGAGGTGGGGTGACTCAAGATGAGAGCAGTGAGCTGACAGGGGAATGCAGGAGGATCGGGATCTGGGGTGTGCATCAGCTCCTGGGCAGGAGGCTCTGGGGGCATCATCCCACCTCTCCTCCAGCTTGGACGTGGCTCTGGGACAGCTCCCTACCTGCAGCCGTGGAGCAGTAACGTGGCAGTGTCCAGAAAAGTGACTGGCTTTCCTCAGACCCCTGGGATGCTGCACAGCAGAGGGTCCGTGGGGAAATCCGTGTTACTGCTGATGCTGGGATCTGTCTGTGTGCCTCTTGCTGTTCCCCTGTGCCAGGTGCTGCTTTCCCAGGCCTTGTCCAGGCAGTTGTGAGGCACTCCATGGAGCCACGGGGAGCAGCACTGCTCAGCCCCCACTGTGGGGTGGGTGGCACAGCGGGATGGGGACAGTGCTGGCTGAACTTCAGGGATGTGGGGGCTGAGGGACTCCGTGGGGTTAATACTCCTGAGAGGGAGAGGAGGGATTTGTCCTAGGAGTTCATGTAGCCTGAGGTTTGGAGAGGATCTGACCCAGCCTCCCGAGACAGTGGCTGTCAGAAATGACATCGTGTTTCAGTGGGAATTTCAGAAATGCTCCTTGGGATTCAGCCCATTCCAAGCCCCTGGCGTAGCTGGGTGATGCCGGGATCAGCCTCCTGCCTTTTTGAACTCTGCAATTAATGGGATGAGCAGAAAGGATTTCTTTTTCCTTGTGAAACAATATCTTATTTTGTTTGGCTCTTCCCCATCCAAGTACTAGGGATTCCTAGAATTTTCTCATTCCTGCCTGTTTGGGAGCACTTCTGTTAACTTAAGTCTGCTGTAATGGGAATGATCCTGCTAATTTGTTTGCTTCCCTCTCGCTGCCCTTTCTGTTGGAGGGTTTATCCCAGCTGTTCCCACACGGCCTGCAGGCACAGCCCAGGTTGTGGGGGACACAGCTGAGCCAGTGCCAATTGCTGCTCCATCCTGATCCATCCCAGGAGCACTGGAGGCACAGCAACAGCAGCCTGTCTATGTTGGGGAATTGGCTTTTGTGTGCTTCATGGTCGGTTTAATTTTCCCCTTTTCCCCTTTGTGCTGGAGGAGTGTCTGTGAATGGCCTGCAATGTCTCCAGCCCCTCTCCAGCATTCCTGTGCCGGGATGTGGCCCACGCCTCTGCCAACACTGTGTGCTCAGGCCCCCCTTGGTCCCTGCACTGCTGAGAACAGCAAAACCTGACGGGTTTTCCTGCCTTCCCAGATATCTCCTTCCTTCAAAATTGATGGAAGGATGTTTGCCCCTTAGGGAGCCATGACAAGACTCCCCCCAGCTGCTGCCTGACCCCCTTGCAGGGAACTCATTCCTTGGGCATGATGTCCAAGGAAGGGGAGATGTTCTCCTTGTGAGCATCAGACCTGCAGCTTCCTGGGTTTCTTCTGGGCGTGACTTGTCTTCAGCTCAGAAAATCTGGGAATGATGACTTTGGGTGTGGAAGTCATGGGTGTGGTGGCAGCTTTCTTGCCTCTTATTTTTGGTAGTAAAATAGTATTTCAGGAGACAAACATTTCCTAAAGTTGCATCTTAATCCAAGTGATGCTGCAGAGGTTTGGGCAGTGGTGAAGAACCTCAATCCAAGTGATCCCAGCAGCTCTCACTGACCTTCCCAGGTCCTGATCCCAGCTCAGTTTGTCGGCATATCACAGGTTTGACACCTGTGCAATAACACTTTGTTCTAAAACATCACTGCACGTGTTGGAATGGGGCTTTTCCAGGTGCTGCTCATCCCTGATGGCGCCGGCTCCGTGTCGGGATGAGCAGGGCTGGCTGTGCAGATACTCCAGCTCTGTTTGTCAGGGTGATTCCTTGGTGTGTCCTTTGTCCTGGCTCTGGGCTCTGTGTCTGGCGTGACAGGGACCAAAGGCCACTTGGACACACACAGTGTGAGGAGGGATTCCTGATTCCTGATTCCTGCTGCTGCCGGAGGCCCCGGGGCTGTTCCTGGGGCTCTGCAGGAGAATGGGAACGAGCAGCTTTGAGGTCCCTTGTCCCTCACACTGTTCTCAGGCCCCTTCCAAAGGCCCCTCTGGGGGTCAGGAAGTGTTACCTGATGTGCCTCTATCCAGCCAAAGCCGGCAGTCCTGCTGCTTCCTTTGTCAGCTTGCCTTGGGAAGTGGGAGCTGTGCAGCTGCTCCCGGCTCTTCCTGCCATTCCTCCCCCTGCATCTTCCTTCCTGTTTGGTGTGCTCCCAGCTTGGGTTGTGCTGCTGTTTTGCTGTGGGATGATCCCTGCAGCACTGCCCTGCCTGCAATCCACCTCTGGAACATCAAGGATCTGGCTGGGTTTGGGGAGCATCCAAGGGGGCTCAGCCCCTCTCCAGGGCTGTGCTTTGTCTCCTTGCTTAGTTGCCTCGAGGTGGCTGGGCTTGTTCCAGACTGAGCAGCAAATGGGAGAAGAAAAGAGGGAAAAAATCAATTCTCTTCCTCTTTATCAACAGAGCTGTGGAAAAGGGAAGTGTGTTTCATTCTGTGGTGCTCAGGAGGCCTGTTTTTTCCTCCCTTTGTCAGTGTGGAAAAGTTTTGAGTAGAAGATGCCATAAAACCCAAGGAACCAGGAGGCATTACCATGTTGCCATTGTAAAATCATGAGGAATCCTGAGAGAAGGGAATATTCCTTTTTCTGAAGGGTTTTGGGAGGTTTTTTCCTTAGGCATGGACACGGTTGCAGGAGGGCTGCTGACTCACCTCAGGCTTGGCTGGGGCTTCCCAGGAAAAGTGGTTTTCTCTTTCCTGACTTCTGAGTGTGGGAGTTTCTTTTGAGGTGTTCTGTAGCAATAAGATGTATTAAAAGAATGTGTTCTTGTATCCTGAAAGATGATTACAGCTTATGTGAGATTCCCCATTTAAACATGGAACTCAAGCATCCAAGGCATGCCAGGGTTCTTCCTGAGACTTCCACAGCTGGAGCCACGATGGCAAAGCAAGCTGTCCTCCCCCCAAATCCAGCATTGTTGAAAGATTCCTTACTGGCATTCCTGGAGGCGGCTTTGTGCCACCTATTGTGTTCTTCAGCAACTCCAAATGTGATTGATGTGTGTTGCAGCCACGTCCTTTGGAGCTTTCCCAAAGGGAAAGAAATATTTCCTTTTCAAGGTGGGCAGCACAGAGACAAAGGATGGAGCAAGAGCTGCTGGAGCCAGCTCTCCATGGTGTTGTGGCCATGAGCACACTCTCCTTGCCAGCCCCCGGGTGCAGAAGGGGCTGGAGCCGTGCGTACCCGCCTCCTGGCATTTCCCTCCTGCTGGAGGTGCAGGCTTTTCCCTCCCTTGGGGGGATAATTCCATGTGTTTGGTAAGCTGAGCTTAGGGAGTGGAAGGGACTGATCTGCAGCTTTACTGGAGCTGGAGGGTCCTGGGGCTGCACAAAGCTCGTGGGCTCTGCATTTAGTTGAGAGCCTGAAGTGACTCCTTGTAGAGTTGCTGTGCTGGTTGGGATTCCTGGAAGGGCATCCAGGGAATGGGGTGGTTTCTGTGGTGGATGCCAGTCAAACTGGGTGAAAACTGAACAGAGAGCTGCTTCTTCTGATCTGGCGGGTGGGACCAGCGTGGCTTAAGGTTTGTGCCTGCAGAAAGAATTAGGGTCTGTAAGGAACAAATCTTCCAGGAATTCAGTGCCAGCCAGCCCCTAACAGAGAAACTCCAGTAATTCCTTGTTCAGCAGGAGCTCAGGAACTTGGGAGTCGCGCTGAGAATCCAATGTGGGAGCTGTAGAGTGAGGGAAGGACCATTTTAATTTGCTGTGTCTGTATTACAGTGGTGGCTTGCAGTGCTTTAATCATAAAGGAACGAACAGGCACCGGTCAATCCGAGGCTTTTCCTGCAGTGCTGTCCCAGGGAATAGGACTTCCCGCAGCCAGGGGCTGTGTGGGTGCCTCCGGAGCACGAGGGGGGAAGCAAACAAACAAACAAGTCTGGAGGAGGGAAATGATTAGACGAGCCTCAGCTGGTTGTTTCCCCTCTTGAATGGCCCTCTTTCATCAGGATGTGTTGGGACAAGTGCTTTTTCAAGGCAGGATATCAGTGGAAGACACAGTGTTCTCCAGAGCCATCCAGTTCCCGGGGAGCAGCAGCCGCTGCGATCTCTGCTCTGTCGACCTTTTCTTTGCCTTCTTTTCTTTTCTGGGCTTAGAAGCCAAAGGATGTGAGTTTTACAGCTAGTTATGAATCTTTTCGAGTTTCCTGGCTTCTGTCTGACTCTGGGGCCAGCACGATGCTGCTGCTGTGCAAAGAAATCCAGCCCAAATTAGTATGTATGAGCCTCTGGCTTTGTGCTGCTTTGGGGCTGAGGGCACACTTGGGATGTGCTGGAATGGCAGGATTTGGCTGTTCTTTTGGGAGATTGTTTTACAAAAGGTCGGAGTTTTAGTTGTTTACTGGATCTGCAGGGTTTAAAACGGGGTTTTAGAGCTGGGTTGGAATATTGTGGCTTGCCTTTATCACTTAGCTGTGCTTGGAGCAGTTGTGGGAAGTGACTGAGAGCAGACAGTGCTCCCAGAGCAGAGATAAGGGATGTGCTGGGCAGTGTTGTTGTTACAATGTGGTGTAAACTATGAGCTTGTGCACACGGTGTCCAGCACCGTGCTGGGAGCATGGAAACAGGAGCTTGTGTGCACTGGGAATGCTGGGGGCTCTGGGGTGGGGAACAGAGGTAAAAACTGAAACAGAGACCCTGCTCTCAGCAGACTCTTGGCTTTGCTTCCCGAGTCATTCCCAGGCACAGGAATACACGGGAACAAAGCCTTTGCCATGTGGATTGTCCTTTTCCTGCCACTGCTTTCTGCTCCGGCAGCACAGCTTTCCCTTTTCCTGCAGCTGGGAATATTCTGCTTTGTTGCAACAGATTTCCGGGCTGCAGGAGAGGAGGATGTCAGGCAAGATCTGCTGTCAGAGCAGGAGTTACTGGTAACTTTGAGAAGGAGCTCTGTCTTTTCTGTTTATCCTGCTTTAGTCGTCAGCACTTTATTAGGGATAAAAGAATATCCTTTGGGGTAAAAGAACATCCTTTGCTGCTCTCCCAAAGAAGTATTTCCCCAATTTCTTGGGATGGGAATGCTGTGAATTATCTCCTTGTGCATTCTTACCTTTCCCTTCCTCTTGCCGTGTGTGAAGCTGGATATCCCATACATCGTGATGAGGTCGCTGCTTTTGTGTCCCTTCTGGCCTTTTTTAAGGCTTTCCTGTGAGCTCTGGGGTGCAAAGGAAACAAGGCTCTTCCTGGCTGGCTCCTGGAATGAGCCACATTCCCGCTGGCAGCAGCGTCTGCCAGAGCTGCAAACCCTGAGGGCTCCGCTCCAGACACAGCTGGGGAAGTGAGGGGTGAGTGCTGGGATCATCTGGGAATGTGAGTGGAGAAAAGCTTGTTGGAATTACAGGGCGGTTCTCCTGTTGCATGTTATTGGTCTCGTAGAGCTGGAATTCAGGTGGAAATTTCGGTTTGCTTTTAAAAAAGTGACTGAAAGTTCAAATTTAAACCTGATCCAGATTTTTCTGGGGATTTTGCACCTTGAAATTCAGTTGGAAAAGAAGGAGGCTTTGCCTGGGAACCTGGGCTGTGTTCTTAGAGAAGGAAAAAGATGAAAAGACCTGAAATTCATGTCTGTCCTCTCAAAGACACTGAGGTAGAACAGAGCATTGGAAACATTAGCACTCATTGCTATCTCAAGACCGTGGATAAAGTATGGAACAGATAAGTGCTGGGAGTAGTAACTCCAGTGGGATCATTTGCTGCAGCAAAAATAACTCCTGTGTAGCACAATCTCATAATGGAGCATTTCTGTTTAGTACCTGGCACTAATTAATGATGATCTGTGGTTGGGAGGTGGAAAATTGGGAACCAGGAATGTGCTGGTTTGGGAGCGGAGGAAATGCAGCACCAGCAGTTCCTGTGGCAGTGAAAGGTACCTCAGGAGGTGGGATTTTCAGCCATGTGGGAATTCAGCTTCCCTGGCTGTGGGCAGAGGTGTTTGTAAAACGTTTCCAGAGTGCTCCTGTGTGTCACTATGGGCAATTGGGTTGTGCTGGGGCTTCCTCTCCCCACTGGTTCCTGCTTCTCCTCCTTGTGTGTCCTTTGCCTCTGGAAAAGTCGTGGTGTTTGCCCAGCCTGTGTCCTGCCTCCTCCCGGGATGCTCCAGCCTTTATTTTGTGTCAGTTGTTTTCCCCTGGGGGTTCAGAGGTTTCCTTTCCCTTGTGATGTGCAGGTCCCATCTGCCCTCCCTCTCTTCCTCTTTAACTCTGCACAGTTCCATGTTCTTGTTTTCGCATTCCAAAGAAATCCCAAGACCTGAAATGAGCAGGAGCTGGTGGACTTGGAACCTGCCTTTCAGTCCTGTTGCAGGTCTGAGCCTGTAACAAGTCCTACCCTCTGCTGCTTTTCAGTTGCAGAGCTCGGTAATCAAGTGATAAAGTCACTTCCAGCCCATGACAGCTCAGGGAAGGATCTCCTGCAGTGGCCAAGTAGTGATGGAACAGTGGTGGAAAATGACACATGAATAATCCATGAATAATCCTGGAGCCGTGCGGTGCGAGTGGTGGGATCAACCTTTGCTTCTCATGGCAAAATCCTACCATGTTTCAGTGGGGGAAGCCCTTCCTCCCCCAGCTGTGCACATTCTGCTGCTGTTTCCCTTCAGTCATTCCTGTGTCCTTTGTTTTCCAGCCTCATCGAGAGCTTTTTCATGGTGAAAGGAGCAGCCCTTTTCCTACAGCAAGGAAACAGCTCCCAGGGCCAGCGAAGCCTCCAGCACCCTCACAAACATGCAGGTAGTGCCTCAAATCCCTTCTGCAGGGTCCTGTCCCCTCCCATCCACAGGGAAACACGGGGGTGGGTGGGTGGGTGACTCCCCAGATTGTCCTGCTGAGCAAATCCAGGCTCTCAGCCCACATCCAAACGGGAATGTGGGATTGTTGAGTCTGGGTGTAAACTGTGCCTGGAGTAGAAACTTCTTCTCAGTGGAAATCATGGCATTTTGCATGGCTGTCTTTGGGCAGGGAAGGGGTGTGTGGAATATCTATCCCTGTTTTCCCCAGGTGCACATGAAGAAATATCACTGGTGCTTCAGTGATTTGACCTTTGCCTTCCCCTTGGCCTGTGGGGAGGAAAAGTGGATGTGCTGAGTCCCAGGGCTCAGCACCTCTTGGGGAGTTTGGGATGTCCTGGTTCAGCACAGCAGGGTCACTTCTCCAAGTGCAATCTGGAGTTTGGGACTTTCCCTTGAAACTCCCTGTTGCTGATTTTTTTTTCATGTTGCTGATCAGAATAAGGGATGTTTGGTGAGGATTTGGGTCTCTGGGTAGGCATATGTTTCTTAGCTCCTCATATCCCCTTTCCTGGTTTCAGGAAAACCTCCCTTTACAGTCTGGCCTGTAAGAATCTGCCACAGTTTAAGAACAGACTGTCCTTCCCCCAGTCCCCTCCAGTGGGTCAAACTGGTGGGAGGACATGGTGGGGAATGGGATGATGAGCACACACAAGCATGGATAAGCAGGTGGGGTGTTCATGGAAGTGGATTCTGCTTCCCAAGTCATTTTATACCTTCAGACTCTGACAGTTTAGGAATAGGTGGTTACTGGACGAGGAGAAGTAGGATCTTGGGGGCATTTGGAGAGCAGGAGCATGTGGGAAAGGCACAGTGTGGTACTGTGTGGCTGCTGCTTAGTAAACACTGCAAGCACAAAGGGGCTGTTTGAATGCCAGGCCTGGCTTTGGGTTTCTTTAATTGTCAGCAATTCCATATACCCAGCAAACATCCTACGGAAGGAATTTTATCTCAGATGGAAAGTTATGAGTGCATGAGTGAGTTATTAGATGGGAACTTGGTTTGTTTCACTGTAGATTCCTTCTTCCTTGCGTTTGCTTTCCCCAGACAGATGTACCTCCCACTCTAGAGCTGAAGGGACTTCTTGGCTGAGCAGGGCTTGGAGAAGGGAAGGACTTCACCACCCAAACCAGGCCACTGGTTGGGTTCTCACACAGCCAGGGAATGCTCAGCCAAGACTCTCACTGCTGCTGGTGTTCTCTGGCACAGCACAATTCATTGACCTCCCTTAAATGGTATTTTTTGACTTAGAGACAGCCAGTTTCTGTGAAGGTCAAGGCTCTGCTGATTCTTGGTGCAGCCAGAGCCCCTCTCTGATGATGTCTCTGCTTCCTCTGCAGGTGACTTGCCTCAGCACCTCCAGGTGATGATCAACCTCCTTCGCTGTGAGGACAGGATCAAACTGGTAAGGAAGGACAATTTTCCTGCTCCCCTTTTTGTTGGAGGTGTTTCAAACAGGCCTGCAGAGGATCAGGAGAAGCATGATATCCCAGAGCCCTGGATTTCAGAGTTACCTTAACTCTGCTGTTTCCCAGCTCTTGTTCCGTGTTTTCCTGTCCACTCCTTTTGCCCTGGGCTTTACATCCAGGTAGAGTTGGGTCTCTGTCTGAAGTGTGTTGTTAGATTTAATTTTACAGACACTAATACAGGAGGGGAGACAGTAGCTTGCTGATGCTGCTCGTGGACACTTTAGTCAGCTTTGAAATTGCATCAAGTGGGGCTGGGCTTTCTTTTGAAGAAATCTGTGGTTAAAAATCTGCTATAAAAGTCACTGCAGAGGAGTGGGTGCCAGTTCTCCTTCCTGCACTGACATACCTCAGAGAGGGCTTGCGAGTAGGACAATCCTCTGATCCTTCCTGCTTTCAGTTCAGTGTATGGCCAATGTTTTGACACCTCCTGGCTGAAACTTGAGAACAAACCCTTGGGTCACACTTCGTAGCATTTCCCCAAACTGGAGCAGATGCTCTCGGCTCATCTTCCCCCTGTCCAATACCCGTTCAAACTGGCACCAATCCTTGGTGCTGCAGCTGCACAAAGCTTTGGGGCACAACGGCTTCAAAAGCACTGGGCAGCAGCAGAGGTGTTAATTAGCAGGAGGTGATTACAGGCCTGGTTCCCTGTCTGCAGGCCGTGCGTCTGGAGAGCGTGTGGACGGACCGCGTGCGGTACATGGTGGTCGTGTACAGCAGCGGGCGCCAGGACACCGAGGAGAACATCCTGCTGGGCGTGGACTTCTCCAGCAAGGAGAGGTAAGGCAGGCTTGGAAATCAGCCCCAGCCTGTCCCCGAGCAGCTGGGTTATGTGTGTCTGCAGATCCGAGCGGGAGAAAGGACACACGTTGGGTTTCCTGACAGTTTTACTCCAGAAATCTTCCAGTCCCCTTGGACTCAAAGTGCTCCCGTGGAATCCAGCTGTAGGGCAGTGGCACCCACCTCATCAGGGGCAGTTTGCTGCTTGCTCTCTGCAAATGCCCTTGCAGACACATCTGCAGAGGTGGAACTGATTCTTGCCACCAGACTCAAGGCTGTTGATGGAATGATGCAATGGAGCTGGTTTTTTGGGAGTAGCTTTGTTGCCAGAAAATGTCAAAAAAACAATACTGCAAAAGTAGCTCCAAAACCAACAAACAACTGTGTCAGTAACGAGCTGTTCCTTTTGTCTGACTGATAAGGGCACACAGTATTTGGCAAAGCAAGTGAAATGTTTTGTTATCGCAGCCCCTCTCAGATAATTCCAGTTCTGTGTGAGCAAACCAAGGCAGAAAAGTTCTTGGCTGGGGGAGATGGGCTGGTTTGGCAGAGCTGGAGTCTGCTCTCCCATGATTTAACAGGCTGCCCTGTCGTGCTGGTGCAGCCACTGGGACTTTTGTTTAATTCTGGAAAACCTTTGTGGTGGTTTCTGTTGGAAAGTGGAAAGAGGAAGCTTTGCACAACAGAGAGATCTGTGGGGAAGCTCCTCCCCCTGCCTTCCTCTTGAGATTATTGTCATTGCTTTGATGCTGCCTCTTGTTCTGCTCTGAAATTCCTTTTTGTAGTGTTATGGAGGAAATTCCCAAGTGGAATTCCACGTGCACAGCAGTGCAGGTTTGCAGTGTCATCTCCAGTCTGAAGCAACCTTGCAATGATTTGCTCCTGGTGATTGTTGATGTGACTTCACTGAGTGACTCTGTGTTGGGGCTGAGATGTCACTGCAGAGCTGTAAATGTTCTGCCTACTGACAGCTTCTCTGGTCAGGTGCTTTTGTGGGATTTATTCCTTTCACATGTGTTTAATAAAATCCAGTTTTCCTTGCAGAGCTGTAAAGTGCACATTGCCATGTGTGTGCTCAGACTGGCCTCTCAGATCTGCTCTAAAAAGTGGCTGAAGGCTTAAAAAAGGAGAAGAGCAAACCCAAACCTGATTTCAGTTGCTGTCTGCATCCAGATTTCCTTTAAAACCTTAATTTAACCTTAATTTAACCTGAATTTCTCAGTAGCTTGATTGTTTACTAGTTGTAAGTTCCTGGCACCACTTTAGAGGGGTTTTGTTGCCAGATTTCATCTCTGAACTGAAAGTGTTCTTTGGGTCAGATGGACCTTGGGGTCCATTTTTGTTGTACCAGGCAGAGGGAGGGAGCACAACTGAAACCCCCCCATCCTTGACAGGCCCCTCGGGTGCCTTTTGCAGTTGCCTCCCTTATAGGGGTTATTGGAGCAAAGCCTGAGGATTTTAAAAATGAGAGAGTGTTGTTAGTTGAGGCTGTTGGTGTGGCCACATCACAGCCTGTATTTGACATCCTGTGTAACCACCTCTCTTCCAGTAAAAGCTGCACTATAGGAATGGTTCTTCGGCTGTGGAGTGACACCAAAATCCATCTGGATGGAGATGGGTAAGAAACCACATTGAAAGGATAAATGTGAATGTCCTTCCCTATGTGGGGGCTGCTCTGGGAGAGCTTCTCCATCACCTCGCAAAGGAGGTTCCCATTTTGGATTCATGGCTGCAATCCTCTTACCCAGACAGTGAGTTCTGGTCTTGTTGCCCTCACACTGCTCAGTGGGTCCTGTGGTACCCTGGGAATGCTCTGAAATCCCACTCCAGGGCTGAAGCTCCCATTCCTGGCAACCTCCATCGGGAGGGGTGTCCCCTTGCTGTTCTCATTTGGGAGGATGTTGGAAAATCAGAGATAGAGATCCTCATCCCTGGTTCTTTTGGGCTGTGAGTGTCCCAGGAGCTGTTTGCAGTTTGTGACTTGTTTCCCCTCTCTCTGCAGTGGCTTCAGTGTGAGCACAGCAGGGAGGATGCACATCTTCAAGCCCGTGTCGGTGCAGGCCATGTGGTAGGTGTGGGGAGGGACCCTCCTGTCTGTCAGTGAATCAAAAACAACTTTGTGTGGCTGGTATTCAGTGGGTGCAGCAGAGATCTGCTTCCCAGTGTCAGCAGGGCTATAAAGGGACTGTGTGAATCCTGATCCAAAGTCAGGATCTGCTGCTTCAGTGCAGAGCCACTCTGTGCCCTTCAGTCGGGGGGAGAGTCACCAGGAAGATGAATAAATATGAAAGATTAACTTGAATTCATTGAGCTGCAAACCCAGAATTTCCTCCCTCTGCATGTTTCTCTCCCTGGCTGACAGAAGATTCTCAGGACCCGCTGCCAACCTTGTCATTCCAGTGTCCTCCCTCATTCCTGGGGTTCCTGCTGCCCTGGGTGCTTGTTCACCTTTCAGCTCCTGTCACCCCTTCCCTGTGCAGGGATTCCAAAGCCCTGGAGCAGAGGTGGCTGAGTCAGCAGTGGCTGTGCCAGCAAATTCCTCCCTGGAGAGGCTGCTGCCCAGCCCTGCGTGGAACTGCATTCCCTGGGCCTGGGCAGTGTGCTGGCTCCCCTTGGAGTCTGGAGAGGTCCCTGTCCCTGCACCATCTGACGAGGAAGGGATACAGATGTGGAGAAGGGTGTTGTGCTCGGGGTGATTTGGTACAGAAACAAATAAAACTCCTGTTGCTGTCGGTTTTGAACTCAGCCCCTCCTGCTGGCAGCCTTGGATGGGGTCAGTGTGTTCAGTACAACCTCAGAGCCTGAAAGAGAGAAAAAAATGGGGAGGGAAGGAAGGAAAAAGTAATGCTAGAAACTGCAAAAACAAATGACCCAATCTGGGCCTGGTCCCTGGAGTCTGTCAGGGGCCAGGAATGCTGGTAAATAAGCATCAGGCTCCTTGCTGGAGGTGGTTTCAAAATTGTCCCTGTTCTTTATTTTCCTTTGGCTGTACAAGTTGGATAATTATTGGATCCCAGAGAGGTTTGTGCCTGCTGATTCCCTGTTCATCAGAAGATTTCAGCCTCTGCCTTGGCCCTGCTGTGAGGAGCCTCTGAGGTGCAGTTTGTGCCCTCTTTGAGCTCCGTAAATCTGCTGCTCCCAGAAACCGAACCACAACAAATAATGCTAAAAATTGTATTTTCCCAGCTAAAACCTCTCAGATCCTGATCTCAGATCCTGCTGCTCACAGCTGCACAAATCTCTTCTCCAAACCTGCAGGTCTGCCTTACAGATCCTCCACAAAGCCTGTGAGGTTGCCAGAAGGTACAACTACTTCCCGGGAGGGGTGGCCTTGGTCTGGGCCACCTACTACGAGAGCTGCATCAGCTCTGACCAGAGCTGCATCAATGAGTGGAACACCGTGCAGGACCTGGAGTCCCCCCGCTCCGACTCTCCCACCCTCTTTGTTGACAAGTCAGTGCTGGATTTTAGTAGGAAAAGTCTTGGCTCACCTCGGAAATCCCCTTTCCCCTGTCCCTCCTCACCTGGTTCATTTCCTTTTCATAAAAGGCCTCAAATGTGGTTTTATTTCTGTTGTTCTCCTGAAAATTGCCTGTCCCACAAGCCTTGCCCCCCTCGGTGCTGTGCAGGCAGCACTGTGTGTTTGCTGCCAGCCTGGAGCATCCTCTCCTGTCCCTGCTCCTTTCCAGGCCCACGGAAAGGGAACGGACGGAGCGGCTCATCAAGGCCAAACTCCGGAGCATCATGACGAGCAAAGACCTGGAGAATGTGACTTCTAAGGAGGTAAATACAGAAATTCCTGCTCTTGTTCTTCCTGCCAGACTCCCTTTGCAGAGAGTGCTGAGGAGGCACTGTATCCCTGGGTGTCATTGGCTTTGGAATGTGCACTCCAACTGTTCCATAAGGGCTCTGCTCTGGCTTTGCTGCCCCTCTCTCCTGAGAAATCAGGATAACACCAGCATCAGAATGTGTTTTTCAGGACCTTAGGAACAAGTATGCGACTTCCAAGTCAAGTTTTAAGGTTTTATTTCCCTTTTTTTCCCGAGCAAATGTCAGAGAACCTTGCAGACAACATTCTGCTGGTGACTCTATAGATGGAAAATCACAAGGGTAAAGTTAGTCTGGATCCATCACACGGGCTGGTGAAACACATCCACCCACAGTGCAGACATTCAGAGAGGAAATAGTTCTGTTTTGGGTTGAGTTTCTGTTTTTTGGGGAAGGTTTATTAACATGCAAGTGGTAGGAGGAAGCTGAGAACTCGTCTGTCTGTGCACGTGTTCACGTCTTGGTGAGCACCAGATGGTCTGGTTTTGCTGCAGCCTTTTTCCACAGTGGGTTACACAAAATTGGGCAGGTTTGCAATGCACCTGCCAGAAGCTGAGGGCAGGGAGAGGAAGTTATGGCCCATTTTAAAATGGGAGAGTACTGGAAATCTCTGCTGCCATTTTCACTCCTTGCTTCTTTTTTTTT
>WEIV01005655.1:0-21407 GCA_013390005.1 Calyptomena viridis | reverse complement strand
TCCCTGGAAGTGTCCAAGGGCAGGTTGGAGCAACCTGGGATAGTGAAAGGTGTCCCTGCCCATGGCAGGGGGTGGCACTGGATGAGCTTTAATGTCCCTTCCAACACAAACCTTTCTGGGATGCTTGGAGAGATGCCATATAGGGAGACTCCTTGTCTCCAAAAGGTTGAATCCCTGCTGCTGTTTTAAATGAAGGACAGAAAAGTGTTTTCCAGGGAAGTGCCAACAATGTTTGTGTGGAACTCCACGATTCCAGTGCCATCCTTTGGTTTGTGCTCTTCAGATACGGAACGAGCTGGAGAAACACATGAGCTGCAACCTAAAGGAATTCAAGGAGTTTATTGACAATGAAATGCTGCTGATCCTGGGTCAGATGGACAAACCATCTCTGATTTTTGATCATTTATACCTGGTAAGTGCCAGGAGCTCCAGCAGGGCTGGGTTGTGCTGCCTCCGATCCTTTGCCACTAGATGGTACTCGAGGCAAAACCAGGCACTGCCTCTGGAACAAAGACTTCCCGGAGATGAACACGTTTGTGCCCCTTGAGGCTTCTTTTTGTTGTTCTGGAGAGAGTTACAGGAAGTGTTCGTTCTTGAGAGCAAAACTTCCTTTTTAAACAGTTTTAAGCTTTCTGTTTTAAAGGTTTGGAGGGTATCCAAGTTGTAACCACCCCCAGAGCTTTCAGGATTTGCCTCACTTCCCTTGGCGTGACTGGGATCATAGGTATAATCACTTTCTTTCCCTGCACTGTTTATCCCTGTGTTTAAAAATCCAGAGTGGTCAGAGACAGTGATTTGGGATGAGCTCAGTCACACACTGGCCTAGAACTGACTCTGTGGGCGAGTTGTCCCCTCCTCCAGCAGGGCCCTTCTCAGGACAGGACATCTGTTGATGCCACATTCCTGTCCCAGAGGCCTTTTCCAACATTTCGGTCACCAGCTCAGGAGGATGGCTGGGAGATTCCAGAACCTTAGGAAAAAGGGGTGCTTTGGGGCTCCCTGGAAATGTGTGCTTGTGGCTGTTGCAGGGCTCCGAGTGGAACGCCTCCAACCTCGAGGAGCTGAAGGGCTCGGGGTGAGTACTGCACCAGCCTCACACCCTAAACCCTCCAGGACTCTGCAGAGGACATTTGTAGCTCTAGGGATGATTTTGGGGCCCATTCTCAGACATGTGGTAACTTAGGGCCAACCCCTGGGTCAAGAAATCTCTCCAAGGTCACTTTTGTGAATGACACATAGTGAAAGTAACAAAAACAGAGAGAAAATAACAAAAGTTATCGTTTGTGAGGCCCATCAGGATCTCCATCCCCCCCAGGGTGTGCCATGGCCATCCCTAGTGTTGTGCCAGCTGGGAATTCCTGCAGGCTGCAGAGGAGCACAGGTTACAACACTAAGGAAAACATTCCATCTAAAGGAGCAGAGTTGCCTGTGGGTGAGCAAACCTCTCCTCACCTGCCTGAACAGGCAGCTCAGGGTGTCTCTCACCACCCCCATCACCACAGTGCTCCTTGGCTCCATTTACTGCCACACTTTTTGGACGAGGGAGAATTTCGCGTGTAAATATTTGCTGCTCACCCAAGGCCTGCACCAACTTTGGTGTGAGGAACTGAAAATCACTGCTCAGCAGAATGGCTGGAAATGTGTCATTTTGAGTCCCTGGGAAGAGATGTCTGGACATCTTGGGACAAGTAAATCAAGCAGGGCGTTAATAACTTTGTTCTGCATTGGGACATGCAGTGTCTGAAGTCAAACCTGGGCAAATTCTGAGACAAATATCCCATGTCCTTGGTTTGTCTGAGTGAGAGGAGATGGTGAATCAATGTGCACGTTGGTTCTCCTTGGGTACATTGTCATCCCTGCTGTAATATTTGGCAGGAATCAAGAGATACCATGTGACTCATGGTTTGGGTCACCAAGAAGAGAAGGGGATGGGTTTGCAGCTGAAACCTGCAATGTTGGTTCCTGGGTTCTGTTCCCAGGTGATTCACTGCAGCCAATGCCCTTCTCTTCCCTCAGCATTCCCGAACCCATGTGGCACAACAAGAATTTTTTCTTGGTTTATGCAGATTCAGATAGAATAAATGGAATAAAATAAACTTCCCCCTCCTGTGCCCAGGGTGTTTGGATGCTTTGTGTGGTGTTGGTGGTGAGAGATGGGGCCACAGCCACCTGTGTCCTGGGGGATCAGGGTTAGGGCTGTAGATAAAACCTTCGCACTTATGTTGGGTCAGATTCCATGGATTCATACTGTCCCTCGGTTGCTCTTTCATGGCCATGGCAGTTCATTCCATGTCTCTCCTTCCCCAGCATTGACTACATCCTGAATGTCACCCAGGAGATCAACAACTTCTTCCCGGGTATGTTCATGTATCACAACATCCGTGTGTACGATGAGGAGTCCACGGACCTGCTGGCACACTGGAACGAGGCCTATCACTTCATCAACAAGGCCAAGTGAGTGGCTGGGACACCTGCTTTTGTGGGAGAGCACATCCCTGCCCTCTGCATCTCACGGAGCTGGGCCCTCACAGAGCCACCGAGGGAGCTGCAGGGCCTTGGCATCACTGCGTGTGCCACGAGTTCTGTGTCCCTGGGGCTGCCCTGTGCCCTGTCTCTTCCTGTGCTGCCATTAACCTGTTCCTTGCCTGTCATTTTTATTATTACTTTGTTTTGCTTCCAAAAGGAAGTGAGGACGTTTCCTCTGCTGGAAAAGTTCTGGAGCTGCTCCAGCTGTGTTGGACCTGCCCCAGCTGTCCCTGCAGGCAGATGGTGACAAGCCCATCAAATACTGCTGGGCCTTTACACTCGTCCTTTTCCCACTGATCCCTGTATCCAAAGACTCGGGCGGGCAGGAGGCTTCATGGTGGTCTCTGGAATGAATGAGGCTGCCCTTCTCTAACTCCCAACTCCTCTGGAGAGAGATTCTTCTCCTGGCCCACCTAATCCAAAGCATTCCTCACCTACAGCTGGAGGGTGGGCAGGAGCGGGGAGCTCTGTGTGAAGTCATCCCCAGCGAGCTGGCATTGACACTCCTGTGTGTCCTCGTGCAGGAAGAACCACTCCAAGTGCCTGGTGCACTGCAAGATGGGGGTGAGCCGCTCGGCCTCCACCGTCATCGCCTACGCCATGAAGGAGTTTGGCTGGTCCCTGGAGAAGGCCTACAACTACGTGAAGCAGAAGCGCAGCATCGCGCGGCCCAACGCCGGGTTCATGCGGCAGCTGCTGGAGTACGAGGGGATTCTGGATGCCAGGTGGGGCTCGGGCTGAGTGGGAAGGTGGCCTGAGGGAGGGAGGAAAAGGAGCTAATTGTGGATAACACCGCAATGTATTGATCCATGTCCCCGGGCTCTGTCGGTGTCGTGCCCACAGACACGGGCTGAGCTGAGAGGGGCTGTAGCCTGGTCCAGTCTTCTGCCTTTGTCCTTCCAATCATGTTGTTCCTAAAGCTTTCCTCTGCCAGGCTCCCTGGATGGAAATTAGCTGGGAGAGGTGCTCTGGTGTAATTCAGTGGTTTCTCTGTGCTCAGGAAGCACGTTCGTGTCTCTCAGCAGCCAGTGCTGCTCAGCACATTGTTCTCGCTTTATGAGGCAGAACTGAGCTCGGGCCGTGTCAGGGGTTCTGTGCCAGTCTCGGGGCTCTGTCATTGAAGAGCTGTATCTAATAAGGGGAGGGAAATCTGTCCCTTTGGTTCAGCAGGAGCTGTGCTATGGGACATGCAGGGAGGTTGGATTGGGATGTTTTGCTCTGTGGGGGTTCTGTGCCCTGAGGGGTCTCCCGAGGGCTCCACAGCTGCACATGGAGCACTGCTCTGATCATGCTGTGGAGTGAGCAGATGGGAGGACAAAATCCTGACACTGATGGTGATCTGTCCAAGTGGGACCTCAGGTCTGGACCCAGCCCTCCTGTTCTGGGCTGTGGAGAGGGAGGGAAGCTCCTGGCACTTCCTGCAATCACTCATGTCCTTGTGCTTTCCCCAGCAAGCAGCGCCACAATAAGCTGTGGAAGCAGCAGGCAGAGAGCAACCTGCCCCAGAACACCGATGGCACCACGGCGGCAGGAGACTTCCTGATGGAGAGCTTGGACATCAACCTGGAAAACCGCCTGGCTGACCTGGACATGCCTTCCCAGTCGAGATACCTGGACAACCGTGCCGGCAGCGCTGTGCCCGTGGGGTTGGATTACTGCTTCCAGCGCCTCTCAGACACGCTGCTGGAAAACAAGATTCCCGGGGACAGGGAGGGCTTTTTCCACGTGGAGCAGCTGGAGCAGGATGCCCTGGTGGGACAGCCTTCATCTGCACTGTCACTGGGGAGGCTGCTGGAGGTGGGAAAGAAGAGAGCGGAGCTGCTGGCAGAGCCGGGCAGCTTCTGCAAGAAAGAGGCAAAGAAGAGGATGGACTTGAGCCCCCGGAAGGGAAGGATAGTCCTGGAGGAACCAGGGGAGGATAGTGTCAGGGAGGAGAGTGGGAGGGAGAAGTGGAAGCAGCACAAGGAAGAGAGCAAGCTCAGTAGGGACAGCTTGAACAACAACAACAGCAAAAGGAGTTGCCCAGAGGATTTGGAGGTGCGTATGGAGGTGAGGTGGAGGTGGTTGGCATGGCTGACTCTGCTGCAAGTGAAACTGCTCTTCTCATCCTCATAGCGCAGTTTCATTTGACTTGGATAAAGCCTTTCATTCCATGATGAGCTTCGTCCCTTTCAAAGCACTTCTGACCAGGTCTTTGCTTGCTCGAGCTGTGGATTTAGATGTCAGGAGTGCACATGTGAGTGCCCTGTAAAGTGCTTTGGGCAGCTCCCTTGCATGACCCTCGCTTGGCATGGTAGGTATTCCTTGGAGACACTGTCTTCTGGGAGAGCACGTGGCTCTAGTTCCTGCTGCAGGGCCTGAAGTGGAGCTGTTTGTGTCAGAGCTGCTTGGCTGTAAACACGCCTTGTGCTGGTCGCTGGTGTGTGTTCTCTGCCCACTGATCTGTACCTGTTTCCTTTCCTGCAGCACGATGCCGTGTTTGGGATCCTCAGCAAGGTGAAGCCTCCCTACCAGTCCTGCACGGACTGCATGTATTCCTCAGCTGGAATGTCTCCCGACTCCTTTGGGGAGCAGTGTGAGAAGCTGAACCCCGGCGCTGTGCAGTGCAGCAGCACCATCTGCACCCAGCCAGCCCTGCTCTCCCACCTCCAATCCAACCTCCTGGACACCCTGCCCTCCAGGGCACACCCGGAGGAGCCCATCAGAACTCAACAGAACGAGGCTCCTCTTCCTCTGGGGCCAGGAACCGCGACTTTGGAGGTTGGCACATGCAGGTCACCTGATCAGCACTGCAGCACTTTGGAGAGAGGGAAAGATGCATCAAAATCCCCGGAAAAAACTCCACAGCCCAAGAGAAACTGCGACAGGAGCCTCCTTCATGCAGAGGTGGTGAGAGAGGAGTCTCTGGCCAAAAAGGACACCAAGCCTACCAGGGACCTGAAGTACCTGTTGTTCACCAAGAGTGTGGATAAACCAAGCTCCAGCAGTTACCTGATGCAGCATCAGGAGTCTCTGATCCAGCTGCAGAAGGCAGGGTTGGTCAAGAAGCACACCAAGGAGCTGGAGAAGCAAAAGAGGCTGCCCTCAAACACCTTGGCGCCGATCCAGGACAGGGTGGACTCCAGCATCATGGAGGAAAACGAGGACTGGATGTCCAGTTCCAGCCTGGTGCCACAGCTGACAGCGATCCCGATGGTCCTCAGAGACACGGAGAACAGCACGGAGAAGCTGGAGCTGAGGCACTGCTTTGAGGGCTTCTTCCGCAAAAACTCCACGCCGATCGGGTGCCACTTGGAGCACACGAGCAGCTTCACCAAGGACTTCCTGAAGACCATCTGCTACACCCCGTGCTCGTCCCGGAGCTCCAACCTGACACGGAGCTCCAGCAGCGACAGCATCCACAGCGTGCGGGGCAAGCCCGGGCTGGTGAAGCAGCGCACACAGGAGATCGAGACGCGGCTGCGCCTGGCCGGCCTCACTGTGTCCTCGCCCCTCAAAAGGTCCAACTCCCTCGCCAAACTAGGATGTCTTGACTTGTCCTCCGAGGACTTAGCAAGTGACATGGATGTGTCCACCATCACAGACTCCAGAGAGGCTGTTTCCAGTGAGTGTTTCATGCTCCGTGAGCCACAGCTCTCCCCGAGGAGCCCGGACAATTCCTCCAAACTGGGGCTGAAGCTGCTGGGAGGGAACTTGAAGAACACGTTTCAGATGGGCAAAAGTTGATGCCGCCTTGGAGGGGAGGAGGGGGCTGGATTTCGGGGGATTTACAGCATTTATTCATTGCACGGATGCAGTTTTGTCATCTGACTTGCAGCAGTTCATCCAGTGCCACCTCTTGGTCCCCTCCTTGTGCTCTGAGAGGGGGCAAAAGAACCATGATGGGTCACCTGAATGGCACAATGTGTTGCATGGCTTAGAGGAGGACTTGGTGTGTGACTTACCTGTTGTCCTGCAGGATGCTCTTCCTTATACTGTTTGCCAAGTGTCGTAACGTGGATTTGTGCGTGGTTGTGGATAGATATCTCTCTCTCTCTATCTAAAATGCTGAAATGTTCTGTTTCGAAGACTCGAAGTTATTATTCCTGACTTGTTTTTTCAGAACAGACACAAGTCTCTGAACAGGGCTCTTGTGGGAAACCCTTAAGATGGTGACACTCACACTACCTCTGTTTCCCGCTGGCTTTTTGTCCTGCTTTGTTGTTCGAGTTTTATATCCAAAAGGCTTTTCCCTGAATTCTCACTGTTGTTTGAAGGAATTCCCTTAGTGTTGGCTGTGAAGGCCTGGAGGAGTGTGGAGGTTTCCCTGGGGCTGTGGCTTGAAGGTGAAGGTGTGTCCGTGGGGACGGTGTGACCCCGCAGTGTGGCCATCACAGGTGTTGTGTTCTGGGGTGTTTTGCTGTTGTAGTCTGTGGTGTTCCAGTGCTGACAGAGCCCATGAGTGCCTGTGGACCCTCGTGATGTGCTGCTGTTTCAGTGTTGTGGATCCTGTGTTGGGGACCCTTTGTCCTGGGGCTGTGGGTGACGTGAAATACCAGTTGGTGGTTGGTGTGTCTTTTCTGGTTGTGTCTTTTCTGCTCTTAGTTTGGTAGAACGGTCCCTGTATCCCAGGTTTCCCAGCAGCCTGGGAGCTGCTGTTGGAGTCTGGGGTGTTATTTATGTCGGGTGTCAGCAGCCTGGGTGGCCCTGAAGTGAGGAGCCCAGCTGGATGTGTCCCAGCCCTGGCAGGGCTGTGAAAGCCCCATAAATCCTTCCCAGGGGGAGCAGTTCGACAGAAATCTGGACGTTCTTTGAGGAAGGGGACGTTGGAGGGTGAGATCTCCTCTCAGAAGAAACAGGAGCAGCCAGGGCCTGCTGGTGCTCCCCCAGGGTCTGGTGTTGCTGTGTGCCCCCTCCCATCCTGGCAGGGCTGTTGTTTGGATTGTGTCAGTGCTCCCGTTCCATACGGAATGCACGTTTTCCTAGAATATTTTGGTGGGTCAGCCTGGTCAAGAGCTGCTCTGTGCAAGCCCTGGCTGAGTCCAGAGAGAAGAGCTTGAGAAGTGTGCAGGGAACACTCCCCAAGCCTCAGTGCTCCCCAAGTCACAGCTGAAGCCACGTTGGCTGCTCGTGCCTTCGGGTAATATTTTGAAGCAGATTTGTGGGCTCAAAACAGATCTGGGAGCTCAGTGGTGGATTTGTTCAACCAGGCTGTGAGCGTTGAAAGTCTTTCTTAAAAACCCCCTCTTTGAGGTGGGGCTGCAGCAGCCAGTCTGAATTATATTGATGAAAAATGCAGTGTCTCGAGGAAGGGAGATGTGTTTTCCTGTCCTAAATGCCCGGAGTTCCCTTGTTTCCCTTAAGCATAAGATCCCACCTGTTCCTCTTGAGTGAGGACTTGCAGGGACGGGCAATCAGTAAATAAACGTCCCTCCTGAAAGAGTCGGAATTTGATTTGCACTTGTTTCATCCCGGAGAGGTGGTGTGGAGCACTGCTCCGGGAGGGAAGTTGTGTAGGAGCCTCTGCTCGTTCTGGCTGAGGAAGCACCGGGTCGAGTTCAGGGCAGGATGAAACCCCGCCAGTGAGCCGGGAACGAGCCGGAAATGCGCGGCACGGCCGGATCCACTGCGACCGCTTTCCTGTGTTTTTATCATCCTCATTCCACTTTGCACTCAGGCGTGGATTTGGGAAGGGCAGATGGGAGATTTGAGAGATGCCCTGGGGCTGTTGGGTGCCGCAGGGCTCCGAGCAGGACCCGGGAGAGCCTCAGTGCCCCCTGCTCAAGGAACCCTCGGTATGAGCCCAGAACAGTTCCCTCGGCTGACCGGGGCCACCCACGGGGATATTTTTGGGGGTGTGCCACCGGCCCTTTCTCCACACTGCCGACCCTTCCCATCCCTGCCCAGCGAGGGAGGAGGCGCGGGGTCGGGTTCGAATGAGTTCCGAAAGTTCTGTTAGCGGCGAGTGAACGTCGTTTCCTTCCTGTTTCTCGAGTGCCTGCTGAGCTCTGCCGCCTCCTCCGGGGCACAGCTCGGTCCCTCTCCCTCCCTCACTGCTGCTCCCATTTGGCTTCTGCTGGACCAACCCCACACTTCACTCCCTGGGCTCGGGGCTCCCTCCCCGTCTCGTCGGGATAAGGCACGGTTTAGTGGGAGCTGGCCTGGAAGCTGGGCTGTGCCATTCCTAGGGGTTTGTAGGCAAACCTGTGCCGTGTGGGGTCCCGTTGAGTTTGTTGCATGAGAAGGTCCTTGTGCTCGTCCTCCCCATGTGTCCTTAACAACAGAGTGCCTTACTCGTAGTTTACAAACACTCTGCATCTGCTGAGCTGTTTAACTCTGCTGTTGGCTGTTCTTTGGGGAGTTTTTGGTGCTTTTGGTGTTTCTGGTGGCAGTGAGACCATTCCCTCTCCCACATCCCACCCTCCC
The DNA here is from genome assembly GCA_013390005.1 of Calyptomena viridis. Taxonomy (NCBI): domain Eukaryota; kingdom Metazoa; phylum Chordata; class Aves; order Passeriformes; family Eurylaimidae; genus Calyptomena; species Calyptomena viridis. The sequence goes on along the minus strand of WEIV01005655.1, from coordinate 12,476 downwards.
ATCCCTGCCGAGCTCAGTGCTGCTCACCTGCTACTGCTTCCCTCTGCCCCAGGTGTGGCAGAACCAAAGGGCTCCATGACAGCCTGTTTATCCTCTGTTATCCCATTTATCCTGTTTATCTATGCATTGCTGCCGAAACATGAGTGGGGTATGCAGGGACACATCCCATGAGTGGATTCAAACCCAGTCCTGTCCTGCCAGGAGTCCTGAAATGCACAAACCGGCACTTTATTCCCAGCCCACGTAGTCCTGGGGGTCCTTCCCCTGCCAGTGGGGTTTGGCCTGGCTGTGTCCCTCTGGATCCAACTGGGGCAGTGGGACCCATCCTGGTCAGTCCTTGAGGAGGGTGGGTGAGTAATGTGTAGCTGTTCTTGTGCATTGTTCTACTCCATGATAACAAGGTTCCTTTAATTCCATGGTATTTCTGAATCCTGGCTTTATATTGGAATCAGCAGGATTTTTGTACTGTACACCTGCAGGGGGGATTGATGCATCATGCACTTTTTTTTTTACTTTTGTTCGTAAAAACGTCCTGAATATTTTATGTGCTTCTTGTGATGAAATAAATAGTTTTTTTGTTTTCCTTATACAGTGAGTTTTGCGGCTTTTTTTTCGGAGATGGGCACTTTCCGATGCCAATGTTCTGATTCCTCCCATGCCTGGAGCTCAGGGGGGTGAGTTCAGGGACTGAGGTCCCCCCCAAAGCCTCTGCTGGGGCTGGGAGTGATCCCGGTGTGGCAGAGGAGCAGCAACACACGGTGTGAGAGGGTCTGGGAACACCTTCCTGGCAGCTGAGTGTCACCCTGGACACCTTGGCATGAGCTGGTGCCACTGAGTGTCACCGGCACATTCCTGGCTGCTCTCACAGGGATTCAGCAGGGACAGCAGCTCCTTGGCTGGGAAAATCATCCACAGATGACGGAAGACACAGCCCTGGGCTCCCAGGGCTGGGTTTGGGGTGTTGGGGTCTCCTTCACCTGAGGGCATCCCTGGTGGAGAGGTGGATTTCCAGGTGTGGGAGAAGCTCTGCCACAGTGACGTGAAGCACCAGGGGCTGGACCTGCTCTGTCCTGCCCTGATGGAGGACAGGGACCCCAGCATGGAGCTCTTGACTGGATGTCAAGACCTTCCCAGATTTCCCAGACGTGCTGGCAGGGGAAGGAAAACTGCAGGACCATGTGTGTGCAGCTCGTACAGCCCGGGGTTAACACTCTCACAGCAATGATGGGGAGCTCGTGCTGAGCTGGGAGCCCTAGAGCTCCGGATGGGGAGACAACAGCTTCCCACTGTTGCTGGAACTCCAGAGCCTGTCCCTCAGCCAACGCTGGTTTGGGGTCAGCGTGTGCTGTTGGCTCATTCAATTCACACATCCCTCGGCTGGGTCACAAGACGTCGCTCCCTGCTCAGCTCATCTTCCTGAAGTCGGAGCCTGCCCACGGAGCCATTCCCAGCTCCAGAGGTGGGTGTGAGACGGTGTGAGGGACACCACGAGCCAGGAGCGCAGGATGGCTGGAGGGTGCCCGGGCTGCTGGTGAGTCCCTGTGTCTGCCCTTGTTCTTGTTTTGACTGAAAGTTGGTTCTTTCCGGGTTCGTTACCGCTGAGTGTTACATCCTGTTGTGATGTTGCTATGGCAAAACCAGGCAACATCTGGAGCAACACAACTTCTCTCTGGCCACTGTGGAGGGTTTATTTATAGCCCTGCTGGTGAGAGGAGATGCCTGAGTGTGGAGCTGCCGTGGGCAGACCATGGTGGTGCCAGCCTGGTACCGGGTGCCCTCCTGGTTGGGAGTTGGGGTTGGGGGAAGGTGTGAGTTCCTCCTGCCTGGAGCAGCTGGAGCTGGTACTGAGTGGTATTGGAAAGGAACTTGACTCCCCAAGGACCCTCTGATGGGAAGAGGTTGGTTCCCTGGCAGTGTTTCCCCATTCCATGTCAGGTTGGGTGACTGCAGGGGTGGTGGGCAGATTCTTTAAATATGCTTTTGTGCAAAAAGATGAGTTTTGGCAGGTGTGTGTGGCAGGTTGTAGCACACAGAGAAGCCACAGGAAGGACTCCAAGGGCTGCAGCAGAGGAGAACCTGCTGCCCAGCAGTGAGTCTCCAGCAGGCCTGGGGTGATTCCTCTGTGTCCCTTCCCGCTGGGCCATGGCTGGAACAGCCGTGGTGGCCTCTGGAGGCGTGGAAATGTCAGTGTCTTTCTAAGCAGAAGCTGTGGGTCGGGGCTGCCTGTGGCACAGGAGCAGGTTCCTGCAGCAGGAACGGGCCGAGCTGTGCTGCCAGTCGGGTTTGCTCCAGCCTTGTTGCATATTCCCTAAAAGTCTCTTCCTCCCTGTGTTTGAAGGATGGGGCAGCGGCGCTGTTGCAGCAGCTGCCATTTCCTTTTATGCAGAGGGTTCAAGAGCAGAACTGTCAGTGCTGTGTCAGAGCTCCGAGAGTTCTGGCAGGGCCAGGGATCCATCTGTGCCCCTTCCACACCAACCCTGGGCTCTGTGATCCCCACACAGGACAAGCCAAAACCACCAAGACACCCCCAAATCATTTGTGAGAAGCCTGGAATGAGTTTGGTTTTGCCGTGGGGGACCAAGGGCTTGAGAGGAAACACCTGGAATTATTGATCAGGTCATGGTGCCAACATTGAGTGAGTTCATCTCACAGAAAGGTGGCTTGGCTCTGGAATTCCTCACTCACACCTTTCAGCACATCTTGCTCAGCATTCCTCTACTGCCAGGACTGGTGCTGCCAGGTCCCCCCACTGCCAGATCATTGGGAACCCAGGTCCCAATCCCTCTGGGAATTGGTTGTGTTTGCTCTGGGCAGCCTTGGCAGGGATTTAAGGCTTCCAGTGGTAACAAAAGTGGTTTTGTGTCGGTGCAGAGCAGCTCTGCAACATGCATTGATAAAGAACTGGAGGGGCCTGGCTGGCTCTGGGCCGATAAGGACCAGGATAACTCTCATCCCTCCTTCCCCTCATCGCTGGCCAGGACTCACTCCTGAGCTGGTTCAGGGGACAGGGGATGAGGTGGTGGCACCATGACCATGGTACAGGAGTCACCCCTGCAGCCGATGGGAGTGCTCAGAGGGCTCTGGATGAGGTGCTGGTAGGATTTCCCAGCCCCGTGGAATGTCAGGGGGTGCCTTTGGCCTGGGGTCTGTTTGTGAACTCTTGGGGTGACACTGAGGTAGCTCGGCCCTGGCACCGTTCAGGCACCTCTTTTGGGACCATGTAGGTGTTTTCCTGCATCCCGTTTCAGGATGCTTCCCAGCTCATGGAACCATAAAAGGCAAAGCTCTGGGGCAGTGGCTGGGCTGGGAGCCGGGCCGGGAGCCACGGCTTGCTGCAATGCCAGGCATCCCGGCTGTGTACAAACGGATTAGAGCCCTCCAGCTCCCTGGCTCCACTGCCTTCCGGAGGGTTATCCAAAGGGAGGAACCTTCTCCTCGGACAGTTATTTAGAGAAATGCCCACTGCATTAATAGGGATTTTTGATAAGTTGTGTTTCAGAGTCTCCACAGGGGAAGTTGCATCTGGGGCTGCTGTCAGGCTCCTCGGTTTATCTCGGCAGCCTCTTTCTGTCACAGCAATTCCCTTCACAATAGCATATTCCCATGGATGATTCCAACTGATCCGTCCCTGCTCTGCGTGCTCTGGGCAGGCAGCATCTCTTCCCCGAGCACTGGGACGCAGCCCAAGGCTGCGCCGCTTCCAAGGAAGGAGCGCTGAGGGAGACGATCCGTGTCCATCGAGCGCAGGGCAGGGAGGCAGGGAAGAGTGCCAGGGGCATGGATGCGGGTTTCCAAGCTGTCCGTGAAACCCACGGAGGAGCTGACAGGGGTGATCCTGCCCAGATGAGCCGCAGCAGACGACCAGGCAGTAAATCCCTCTGGAAGCAGCAAGATCAGAGGGAAGGCAGGATCGTTGTGTGGGTCTGTGGGGAGAGGTTGCTGCAGCAGGTTGGGGAAAAGAGGAGAATCCTGGAGAAGGATGCAGATGGGGAAGCAAGTTCTGGCTGTGAGCTGCCATGGACTAGCAAATTAACAGCTGGGGGGTGCTTTTCCAGTTATCCAGATGGGATATATTTGGGTAGGGACCAGCATAGCACCAGCTGTGCAGGGTGTTTTGCCAACGGGATGTTCCCTCCGCTGGCCTGGAGGCCAAGGAACGCCAGTTCACATGACCCAGCTCCGAAGCTTCCAAGTGCCACCGTCTCTCCCTTAGCAGAGGAAGAAGAAGGCGGTGCCGAAAGGCTGCTGAGACCCAAGGTGGAAAGAAATCTTGGCTGGCCACTCTCAAAGCACTTGGAACCAGGAATTACGGTGACGGAGCTGCCGGCCATGGAAGCCTCCACCTGGCAGTACTGTGGATATTTACGGGATGACACAAGCAAGAAGAGGAGGAGAGACTGTGCTGCTTCCCGGGGAGACTCTGCAGGAACACGCGAGGATTATACACTGCGGCACCTTGGCCAGGAGGGCCTAGGACACAGGCTGGAGCAGGGGGACATCCCCAACCTCCGGAGTGACACTGGAGCCCCTGCCAGGAGGTCAGAGATGAGCAGCAACGGGCAGAGAGGGCATCGGGAGCCGACACGGGACCTGTGCCTGGAAGAGCATCCCATGTCCAAAGGGTGCAGGAGAGGGGAGGAGGGAGAAGCCCCTCCGAAGGTGTATGAGATGGAGGTGGGGCCCAGGCGAGCAGGCAGGACGGTGAGGCCGGTGGTTTACAGGCTGGAGGAGAGCGAGTACCGGCGCCTCATCCAAGAGGCAGAAACAGAACCTGAGGAGGAATGGGAAGAGACAGAGGACACGGCACTTGTGATTCAGGAGGACTATGCAGAGGATGGGAAGGCAGCAAGTCCGAGCCTGAACAGGCTCAACTCTTTCCAAGGAGCCCTGAGGAGGCAGATGAGCCGCTCGGACTCAGAGAGCAGCGTGGAGAGCAGGCAAGTGAACAAGCTGGGCCTCAACTGCCCCTCGGAGGGGAACAAGCCGACCGTCCCCGTCAGGTCCGACAGCTTCGAGCGGAACGCCATCCTCATGGATTACATTCTGCAGAGCAAACAGGAGGCAACCACATCTGTCTCCTACATCCCCAGGGACAGCAGCAAGGCAGCCGAGAGCCTCAGGCCTCCGCGGAGCTTCACCCCCCAGCTCGAGGGAACACCAAACCTGTGCCAGAACGGCCAGGCCGGAGAGGAGGATCCAGCCAGGAAGCACGAGCCAGACAAGAAGGTAGCAAAGAGCCTGGAGAGAATGGTCTCTGCGGCCACAAATTATCCCTCAGTGGCCAGGGACACTGGGAAGCTTTCAAGACAGAGCAGCTGCCAGCTCCCGGAGAGCTGGGAGCAGCTCGGAGGTGAAGCTGACACAGGGATACTCGATTCCTACATCCAGAAAAGAACCCCCCCGGCCCCTCCTGTCAGGACGCACAGCAAGGAGAGCCTGGCTCTGAGTATGAGCAAGGCTGTGGCGCTGACAGAGGCACTGCTGGAGCCCTGCGGAGATGAGGGCAAGCCTGGCAAGGAGCAGTGGGCAGCAGGCAGGGAGCAGCTCCCTGGAGGCAGGACTGCGGGAGGAGGGGGCTCGGAGGAGCCGGAGCGGAAGGGGAGGAAGAGTCAGGAGGATGAGAACGTGCTTAAAGTTGCCGACGCCAAGAAAACCTTCGAGAAGCCCAAGGCGTCGGAGGGGACGGCGGCACCGGCGCCCAGGAAAGGTGAGCAGTGAGGGGTCCCGGCTCTGCCGTGGGGCTGGGCGGGTCCTGAAGGTCACTGCGCCGGGGCTGGAGGGGAAGGTAGAAGGCGGGAGGATGGAGATGGTTGGAAAATACCTGCCTGGAAAGAGCTGGGTGACAGATGGGATGCGTTCAGGGCGTGTGGAATCTCACAGGACGGAAACTGGGGGTTGGNGGTGGGGCCCAGGCGAGCAGGCAGGACGGTGAGGCCGGTGGTTTACAGGCTGGAGGAGAGCGAGTACCGGCGCCTCATCCAAGAGGCAGAAACAGAACCTGAGGAGGAATGGGAAGAGACAGAGGACACGGAACTTGTGATTCAGGAGGACTGTGCAGAGGATGGGAAGGCAGCAAGTCCGAGCCTGAACAGGCTCAACTCTTTCCAAGGAGCCCTGAGGAGGCAGATGAGCCGCTCGGACTCAGAGAGCAGCGTGGAGAGCAGGCAAGTGAACAAGCTGGGCCTCAACTGCCCCTCGGAGGGGAACAAGCCGACCGTCCCCGTCAGGTCCGACAGCTTCGAGCGGAACGCCATCCTCATGGATTACATTCTGCAGAGCAAACAGGAGGCAACCACATCTGTCTCCTACATCCCCAGGGACAGCAGCAAGGCAGCCGAGAGCCTCAGGCCTCCGCGGAGCTTCACCCCCCAGCTCGAGGGAACACCAAACCTGTGCCAGAACGGCCAGGCCGGAGAGGAGGATCCAGCCAGGAAGCACGAGCCAGACAAGAAGGTAGCAAAGAGCCTGGAGAGAATGGTCTCTGCGGCCACAAATTATCCCTCAGTGGCCAGGGACACTGGGAAGCTTTCAAGACAGAGCAGCTGCCAGCTCCCGGAGAGCTGGGAGCAGCTCGGAGGTGAAGCTGACACAGGGATACTCGATTCCTACATCCAGAAAAGAACCCCCCCGGCCCCTCCTGTCAGGACGCACAGCAAGGAGAGCCTGGCTCTGAGTATGAGCAAGGCTGTGGCGCTGACAGAGGCACTGCTGGAGCCCTGCGGAGATGAGGGCAAGCCTGGCAAGGAGCAGTGGGCAGCAGGCAGGGAGCAGCTCCCTGGAGGCAGGACTGCGGGAGGAGGGGGCTCGGAGGAGCCGGAGCGGAAGGGGAGGAAGAGTCAGGAGGATGAGAACGTGCTTAAAGTTGCCGACGCCAAGAAAACCTTCGAGAAGCCCAAGGCGTCGGAGGGGACGGCGGCACCGGCGCCCAGGAAAGGTGAGCAGTGAGGGGTCCCGGCTCTGCCGTGGGGCTGGGCGGGTCCTGAAGGTCACTGCGCCGGGGCTGGAGGGGAAGGTAGAAGGCGGGAGGATGGAGATGGTTGGAAAATACCTGCCTGGAAAGAGCTGGGTGACAGATGGGATGCGTTCAGGGCGTGTGGAATCTCACAGGACAGAAACTGGGTGTTGGTTCAAAGCACTTCATGCAGTGAAACTGTTGTCGAGAAAAATTTGGTTTTTTGAGACTGTGTTGTGGAGGAATAAATACAATACACTGCTTTTTACAACACCTCCAGTGCAGCGGTGCCCACAGGGTGCTCCCTCCCTCTGCCGTGTGGGACTGTGTGCCTCTGTCTCTCCAAGCACTGGGTGAGCCAGTGTAATTTTATTTTAGCTGTGGCATAAAAAAGAAGCATTATTTTCCTTAAGTTCTTTTTCTCCTGCACTGTGACTTCACTGAATAAGCCTTTCAGGAGAATGACATCGACTTGGAAAGCCTTTCACTGAGAAAATATAGATAAGTGAACTTTGTTGAAATTGTCCTGGTAAAGCAGCAGTTCTGCAGAAATAGGGAAGTGTAGAAATGAGTGTTTGTGTGAGAGAGTGTATCCTGCAAGGAGCTACCAGACCCACACTGCTTAACTCACATCTTCTGCTCAGTGACAATCTGCAATTGTGCATTTCCTTATAAGGGAAAATAAGTGTTTTAAGGCACAGGAAATCTGTGGTGACTTTGAACTCAGTCGTGTGCTTGCTTAAAAAATAGGTGTGATTATCCCACGGCCCCATGTTGTGCTGTTGGTCACTGGGGCAGAGCAGGAACGTTTGCCACAGTTTGTGTGTCAGAGATAACAAAATCAGAGATGACAAACAGCTCCTGTCCTCTCAGGAGGCAGCTGAGGACATGTTGTCTTGATCGTGATGTAAAGAAATAGGGTTTGGAGGTGTTTGTCACTGCAAAGTCTCAGTCTGTGCCAGGCTCAGAGAGTGGAGCAGGGATGTGGGGTTATCCCAGAGTCTGGATCTCTGCTGCTCCCGGGTGGGAAAATCCCAGTGAGATCAGACACTGCTGATCTGGAGCGTTTCCATCAGGCACAGGGGTGTTTGATCAGCCCATCCTTCCCAGGAGTGAGGATGTGATGGGTGGTCTGGCAGAAGAAGGGGGAGAGAGGGGATACAAGGAATCAGCTCCCCAAGACAGTATCCCTGGCCACAGTAAATCCCTCCTGACACATCTTTGCCTCCTTGTTCTCCAGAGGAAATAGGGATGGAGGGTTGAGACAGTATTTCACTGCTGAACTGTGAAAATGTTGGAACAGAAATCATGGATCACGGAATGGTTTGGGTTGGGAGGGACCTCAAAGCACATCTCATTCCACGCCCTGCCATGGGCAGGGACACCTTCCCCTAGAGCAGGAAGAAGAGCAGGAATAGCTTCCCATTTTGCTCTATCCATAATAGTCTTTTTGCATTTTAAAATGCTGCTCTAAACATTTATCTTCCTAAATATCAAACATGAACACCTCACCTGTATTTACCTTTATATGATTCCTTTCTCATACCTCTGATTTTTCCAGCACCTTTGGTCCCACTTGGTCCTAGACAGCAGGGAGAACAGAAGGAGATGGCAAAAGGATTCCAAAGTGGTTGACTAATGAGACTCTACCCAGGAACCCCAGCACCCAACCCTGCCTCCTTCCTTGCCTGTTTTTTTCCTGCTATTCAGAATGCTAGGAAGTGTCAGTCCCAGGATTTTCATGTTGTAAATAAAATACAGCTTGCTTTTTTTTCTCTTTTTTTCCTCCCTTTTTTGTGTTCTGCTTTCTTGTCTCTCTCCTCCTTGCTAATCATACAGAGACAGCAACAAAGGAAATCCCATCTGTTGCAAGTAATTGCTTTGTTTTTATTTGGTGGCCCAACATTTTAATTAGGTATTGGGACTTACCTCCCTTCACTGCAAAAAATTAAAAAAATTAAAATGTATTTTACAATTCTGCCTAATGATGGAGAAAAATACATGAGATTACCTCGAAATTAGAGGTTTCTTTTTTCTGTAAAAGCACTTTTTTTTGGTGCCTTTCCTATGGCTGATTTGGGAGGGATGTGTTTGACATCGATATTACTGCACAAAATTTGTGAAAGTGGGCAGATGCAGTAATAGATGTGCTTGGTGAAATCTATTGTAAATCATTAATAACAATAGAATCAATTATTAATATCCATCCTGGCCTAATGTTCACTTACTCCTTATCCATCTCCAGCATTCTGCAGCCACTCCAAGCAGCACTGAGGTGATGTCAGCACAGGCCCTCGTTCACCCCAGTGGATTTTATTACCCTTTGGGGAGGGGGTTTGGGATATGAGCCCAGTCTTGGGGTCTGGAAGTAGCTCAGCGAGGGTTTCATGTCACACAGAGGTGGGAATAAAGTTCAGAGGTGCTGGCTCCTGAGCCTCTGCTTTAATCCAGGTTTTCTTCTTTCCTTGCCCACAAGATCCAGTTCACTCTCCTTCACTTCTCTCTTCCTGCCTGTTGGTTTAAAACATCTGCTGGAACGTTTTGTTGTCCTTATCTTCATTCCCTAATTCTATAGCTCCCCTTTCTGGCCAAGGGTTGAATAAAGCAAATCCAAAGGGATTTTGCTCTCCCTCTCTCCAGACAAACCCTTCCATGGGCGTGATCCCATCCTGGAGACAGAATCGATTTGTCATTATCACGAGCTGTTATGTGGCGGCTCTTAGAACGATTTCATCTTGGCAGCTGCTCAACAGCTGATGATCATTGAAATGCCTCCTAAAAACCAGGATTGGGGGCAGTTTCATGAAGCTGCCCCCGGAATTCTCTCTGTGCCAATGGACGCCAGGAAAAGAGGCAGAAAATGTAAATTAATGCTGGGGGTAAACCTGATTCCACACAGGGAAAATGGCTTGAGTGGGTTTGTCATTGCACTCAGTTCAGATTTCANCTTCAAACTGCTGATCTCTCTAAACCCTCCCTAAGCCGTTTCCCTCCATTCAGAATATATTTAGCAATGAGGATTTCAGCAAACTCAGACATTGGGGATAAATTCATCCCTCCAGTGGCTTCGCAGCTTCCACTGACTGGGTTTGCTGCCCATCTGGGGTTGCTCAGAGACCCCAAATTGCAGAATGACAGCTGAAGGCATAAAAATTTCTCCTAAAAAAAAAAGGTGCCACAGGTGTTCCTTTACCTTTTCTGACTACACACAGTGCCCTGGTGAGGAGGGACACACTGAATGTGGTACTTCTGAAGCACATTTATTTGTGATTTATTGCAGGGATGGAACTGATGCATATTTGCAGGAAGCTAAATTTAGCTGCTGACATAAGTTTCAGAGGTGGAGTCTGTAGCCACGGTGCTGTTTCCCTATAAAGGCTGGGAGATACTTTGCAGCAATCCTGCAGTGCTGTAGCCAAGGGAAAATATGTGGGATGGCTAAAACTGGTGAAATGGAGTTTTGAAAATGTAATAACCAGGTGTGGCGACACTGATAAAATGGGATAAATTTGTTGTGTGGCTTCTTGGAGCTGCAAGAATTTGATAATAGGGTGTTTTCCTTTAGAAAAATTAGGATTTGTGGCATATTTTGACAAGTTGTTGGGCGTGCAGCACTCTGGCTATCATTTAAATTGTTTGTTAGGATGGTTTTATTCAGCTGAAGTGATGGAGATCAGTGGTTACAGCAGAACCAGGGAACACATGTAAAACCTGAGTTGTTCTTTCTGTTTGTTGGAGCCTTCGGCCCAAAATTCATGTAATTTCTTCATCACCTGGTGCAGTTGTGATCCAAAGAGCTTGTTAATCCAGGTCAGGATCTGAGTGATCTTTGGAGCTTTCCATCATGTTTCAAGAAGCAAATTCCACAGGTATCATTTCCACCTGAGTCCATCCTTAGTGACTCTTCCAGAGCCATGTCAAGCACAGATTGTCCATCCCTGCAGGATCCACTGTTCTGGTGGCAGTTGTTGAGAGGATTAGGCTTCAATCAGATTTCCCAAGACAAATTTCACTTTGTATCCTCCGTGTGTCACTTTCTTTTTAGTTAGAGGCCAAAAATCTCTCTCTGGTTCCTCTTTCAAGCTGTTGGGTGGTGCTGCTGCCCTTGCTCTTATTTTCCAGTCCAGGATAAAGCATCACCTGCTACACGATTAAAATACCATTTTTATAAAATTTGAAGCCCCATTCACAGGTTTGAGGCTCCAAACAAATTAGGGCCAGGCAGTCAGGGCTCTCAGCTCTATCCTTGACTTATTCTGACCTTCAGGACGTCACGTACGTACAAGGAAAATATGAATCACAACCCAGACCCACTAGACTCTGGATTACCTGCAGCTCTGCTCCCAGCCTGCCAAATTGCTTTTGTTTTCTTTTTTTTTTAGCCTTTGTTTGAGCAAGGAGGGTGGTGTCAATGTGCTGGACTGGCTTGCAGGAGGAAGCTATTAATTAATTTCATGGTGCCGTGGGCAGGGATGTAGCGTTGCCACTTTAATCTCTGGGTGTACCTTTCATTATCGAGGTGTTGCTCAGTAGGCAAGAGAGGCTTTCCTGCTAATTGAATCAGTGGTTTAACTTAGTGTCAAAGTTTAACAAATGCTGGATAAAATTTGTTTAATCTGTAGCTACTGATGTTTCCATCAGCTGCGACAGTCAGGCCGGCAAGACCATTATAAATGTATCTCCCTCAGGTTTTTGTAGTGTTTTAATCCTCAGCTATCACTTACAGGGGGTCGTTCAAGGTCCTGCCGCAGCTTCACGGCAGGAGAGGAGGGTTCTCAGCTCCTCACTACACGTTACCCCAAATTCTGCAGGATGAGAAGGGGAATTAGGAGGGTGTCTCTCCCCCTAAACATCCCCCCCCGCCCCAGCACCAAACCACATGCAAATGAAGGCGCAAACATTGGCCAAAACGTATGAGGAAGCTCAAGGAGTTTTGGTTTTGGCCATGTATGGTAACACTGAGGGCTGTGGGCTCTGCTCTTGGTCCCCAAGCCCCTCCTCGGGCTCCCCGAGCACAGAATGACTCCGAGTGTGGCGTTACCTGTGTGCACCAGGTGAGTGCTCACCTGGCCGTGCCCCGTTAGAACAGTGCAGATACAAACCTTGCACCACATAACACAGCACCCCCCAAATCGTCTTTAGAACAGCAGAGGTACAAACCTTAACACCACAAAGTGCAACATCCCCAAATCGTCTTTACTTGGAGCACGATGGGGAGAACCTTTGCTTTCAAGCACTGGGTGCCTCGTTGAAGTGTTTTTTTAGCCGGAGTTGAGCTTTGCAGTCTTTAGCCGGGGGCTTTTGTACCGTCCTTTTTTTCACGACAGTCACGGCAAATCAGTGTGACAAAATGAGGTGATGTGGTTGTTTTCTTGTGGAGCTGCTGCTCCTCTCCTCAGTGTTGCCTCTGAGGGCGCCGGGCTCTGCTCATCCCTCAGGGATCTTGTCCTCAGGGAGGACACGATCGGTCCCTCAGGGAGGACGTGCCCGGTCCCTCACGAAGGTCCCTCACGACCTCCCGCTC
>WEIV01005653.1:56662-80727 GCA_013390005.1 Calyptomena viridis | reverse complement strand
GGAGAATATCGGAGACCTTGGTCACGAAGGGGCTCCAGAGTGAGGACACAGCATGTGCTTTTCAATGAAGGGAGGGAGGCAGGCTCTGGAAGAACATAAAGAGTAGTGCAGTAACAGAGTAATGAGCTTAAAAAAAAATTTACAACAAGTTTACACCATGGGGGATGATGTACTTAGTGACAGGTTGAGGGGTTTTTGTATCTCTTAGACATGATTTACTAGAAAGAATGTTGGGCCAATGGTGACGTGCCAGAAAGATGAGTGAGTGGTGACCTGGAGTGGAGCAAAGAGTGGCAAAACAAGACTGTTTAAACATTAGGAGAGAGACCCTCCAGAGAGGTGGAGAGTCTGTGGGGTTGTCGGCTTACAAGTGAGGCAGTAGGTTTAGAAGGAATAGTGGCACAAGGGCATCTCTCTTCTGGAGGCTTTTTTGGTTTTTTGCTTTGAATGAGTAAAGTTTCAGGGACAATGGCCACTGAGACATATAAACATGGGTTTGGGTTTGGGTTTTTTTGAGAGTGCAATTGCTGAGAAGAAGACGAGGATAGTGATGTTAGAGTTATCTGGCAAAATTGCATAGGAAAAATCAAAGTTTTGATAGAGGTGGTAACTGGTGACTCAAGAACTGAATAAAGGGGGGCAAAGATGAGATGATTATTTCCTCCTATCCAAAGGAGAAAGAGAAGACAGCAGAGAGGACTAAGATGTCTTCCGCTTCAGATGATGTGGTGAAAGAATAGGTGGTTAAGTGAGATGATGATGAACAGAGCACAAAATCTGCAACTGTAGGTCTTTCCTTACAAAATATGAAGAAAAAGTACATATATTTAAAAGATAATTTACTATCAGGAGTACAATCAGAGTTTTAATCTTGAGTGTTTGGAGTTATTATCTTAAACTGCCACCTGCATGTAACAAAAGTTCAAAATCCCAAGTGTTTCAGTGTGTGGGCTGCACTGTTTCTCTTCACAAGCACCTACAGAAGTTAGTCCATAACAGGACTCCTTGATTATTTTTCCTGCAGCCTGTCTACCATCTGTAGATGGAGAGAACAGGCTACGGATGTTTCTTGCTTTTTTTTTTCTCCTTCTGAATGAATAGTCTTCAAAAGAAAATTGCAGATTGAGAAGGGGAATAAATTCTGAGTGGAAATGCTTCTTGTATTTTCAAATTTTAAATGGGTAACCAAAAGTGTAGCTTAAAATTACATATGAACTGCAGATAGTAAATACTAAATTTTAGGGGTTAGCTCTGAAAGGTGAAAACTTCAGCAGGTGATAGGAATCTGGAAGAGGTTTCTGGTTTGGATGCAGCAGCATAAGGTACAATGAGCAACTGCTGAATTCTTCATTAGTGTTCTTTAGGGTATCACATTTGTCTTCAGAACAAGAGAGAGATTGTGAGATTATATTAAACTAAGGAAACAAACTTACGAAATGTGCAAGAACTTTTTATTAAAGCATTGAGAAGGATTTTCTCTGAGTATAACAGAAAGGTTCAGAATTGAGGTTTACTGCATGGATTTCATATGGGTTTCAAGCTGATGTGTCTGTGCACCTTCTGGGCTGGATCTGGCTCACATCTTTTGAGTCAGTATGTGAACAGAGCAAGTGCCTGTCTGCCTGTGCCCAGCAGTGTACACATGCTTGTGCTCTCTGCATGCACATGCACACATGTGGCCCTTTGATTCCAGCATCTTTCACTTGAGACCACGTAGAGGCTGGCCCTGGAGGAAACTCCAGCAGTGTATTTCAGGATGTATCACGTTACATTAAGCAGCAGAGATAAGGACTTAACAAACCTAATTTAAAACAAACAAACAAAACGCCTCCCATCCCCTCAAAAAAACAACAAACCACAAGCAAACGACAAAAAAAAAGTTCTTTTAGGGTTTAAACCAAAATGATGATGTTAGTTTTTTTTATTATGGCTTCTACTGTTGCATCTGTAAATTTTGCTCAAAGTTACTACCTTGATACTTTGTGGCCATTAGTTATTTTGATAACATTTGCATCATGGTAAATGGATTGAATGAAACATCTCGGAAGAACAGAATAATCATATCATTGCATATATGCTGTTGATTCACTCTTGCAATTGGAAAATCCCATTTCTGTTTTCATATTTCTACCTATGGGTTGCAAAGAATGCGTTTTCTTACTTTGATTGCAATTTTGACATTTAAAGAAATGCTTGCTGCAATGAGGCCTCTGTGTTTAGTTCACTACGGGAAGATTTTCAAGTATTTACATAATGAGAATATTAAGAAACTAGATATAGTGTAGAAAAGAATTTTATTCTTACTTTTATTTAAAAAAAGAAAAACAACAAACCAAAACACAAACCCAGTTCTAAATGGAAACTCCCACACTCAAATCTTCTAAGTTGTTCACAAAGCACAGATATAGAAACTTGTGGAATAAAGAAGCTTTATATAGTTAAGAAGGAAGAAAGGAAAGCCTTTTATTACTCTTGTTCAGAAAACGTTCTTTTAATCTCATTAATTTTATGAAATGCGAAAATGCTTATGAGGGAAAAAGTGTAAAATCTAGCAAAGATGATGCCTATAACTGCTCTTAAGAAACCAATTGAGAAGAGATAAAACCCTTGCCCTGTTTTGAGAAAACTGCTTGTTCTAGTTGTACTGAATATAGGAATTATAAAAACAAAATAGGATTCTTGTTAGACTTATTTGCATGTTAAATATTCTGGCTGTTTTTCCAGCTCCCAGTTATTTCAAAGCAGTCCGAGTGTCTGAGCTCTGGGAACAAACCAAATGACTTACAATGCTCTTTGGTGTGCAGATGACCCCTTCCCTAAAAATCTGCTAGTCCAAAATGGAGCAAGCTGATGATTGTACTCTTTGAAATCATAATAGCATGCTGGGGGAGGAACTTTGCTTCATATCAGCTTCAGAAGTATGTGGCTAAAGAGAATATTTGGGAGAGTACAGATAGGCAAACAGCATTCATTTGCTCAGTGATGAAAGCTTTAACACGACTGTTTTCTTCCTAGTCAAATTTGAAATGGCATCAATGCATAAAGCAAATAAGAAGTAGCCCAGCATGAAGAACTTTAGACTAAGTTCAGTTGCTCCTTATATCAGGCTTTAGTAGTTTAATGCTCTATTCACTGAAAAAAAAAAGTCAAAATCTCAACTGAACCACACACAAACCCCTCAACATGTCTGTAGGAGGATCAGAGATTTTATCAAGTGATATCTGCGTCAAAATAGGGGATTTCATCAGAGGGAAAGTGTCCCTAATGATCCATTAACATTAATGGGCTCAAAATCCTTGCTCAGAGAACAGATCATAAACCTTCTGGACAGTTGGACAAGCATCACCTTTGATATTCAGTAGCAATCAAAAGGCAAAGGCTAGGATAGGAAGAGAATGAATTATTGTTATGTCTTTGTAAATCACTAAGAGTGTCCCAGACCTTTTTTTGGCTACTTTTTATGCAAGAGTTAGTTTCCCTACTCAAGAAAAAAAAAAACAAGGTAGAGCTAGGAAAGGCGAGGGTGAAGGGAAACCAGATCTGCAATGAAATGCCTTCTGTACCAGGGAAAATTAAGCAGCACCAACTCAGTAAAACTATGATAGAGTTGTGTGAAGTTGGGAATGGGGATTGTGAGTAAGAGGCAATTGTTCACTGTTTCCCTGAAGATGGGAGCTAAAAGATACAAAGTGGTTTTTCATGCCACATGTAATAAGATGTGGACCTCACTACCACAGGATGGTGGTAGAGGCCAAAGATAGAGAGGCATTCAAAAGAATTAGGGGAAGTTCAGAGAACAGTGTGTCAGAGGCTGGTCAGCATTGGCTATGGATGCAGCCTCTGCAGGTTATAACCAGCCTGTAACTTCTTTTTCTTTCTCACACACTTTTTTCTTAAAGTAACTTTTTCTTTCTCCAAACTTGGTGAATACATAAGTCCTCTTTAAATATTCTTGATTTTATTTTTCCCTGGAAAGTTCCCCTTGAGAGTCTTGCTGTTCTTCCTGGGAGTGCCAGTGGATGCTCTGTTTAATTGCATCAGCATCACATAGGCATGCATCTTGCTATTTACCTGTTGGACTCTCCTGACTACATGAGGTCTGATTGACACATACCCCAGCATTAGGGGAATCAAGAAACATTAGCAGGTGCCTCAAATAGGCTCCTTCAAGCCCTCGAATTTCCTAAATACTAGAAAATTGTGCATGTCCCTCGGTGCAGTCTGGTTTTGCCTCTCTCTTGCTAACTAGTTTGACAAATAGGTCAGGCGTAGCCTTTTATAAAAAACTTTTTTTAGGTTATGCTACCTTTTCAGGTAGGTTGAGTTGAGGAATTTTCATACACCTAGATTACTTCCACCCACATGGGTGTGGTGAGATTTAATTTCTGAGCACTGTGTAAGTGCCATGGGAGTTCAAAGCAAGTGCTGCTATTTCTATTTCCACGTCTAAATCACTTGTACCTAGTGTACCCAGAACTGGAAGCAGGAGAGCTCTTTACTGGGCTGCTCATCTGGTTCTTCCCAGAATAGTGCTGGGAAGCAGAGGCTGAATGAAGTTACTTTGTAGTGCATACCTGTCAGCCTAAGAGAAACAGGAGCAGTCTGCGTTGGATAATAATATGCTTAAACAATGCTAATAATCAGTGTCCATTCTTGGGATGTGCAAATGGGAATGTACAATGAGTTACAAGTACAAGGGAGCCTTGATAATTGAGGAATAATTTGCTTAATTATGTTGTTCTTAGTCAATGTGTCATTAAAACAAAGAAAAAGTTAAATGATTGTTTGGTGTCTGACAGTGTCAATATTTTCTAGTTTCCCAGATAATTAAATAGTCAGGATACATGTATTTGGAAAGATAAAAATAAGTTACTTTAGAATATACATGGATAGGAAGTGGATAGGAAGTGCATAAGAATTATAAAGTTAAGTTTCTTTAAAAACATCCCACAATCCATCTCCCCCGCAAGAGAAACCCAAACCAAGCCAAAACAAAGAAAAAACAAAACCCAGCCCCAACTGCTTCATTTATTGCACTGCAGTGAAAAGTTTGGGTATATAATCAGGGGGCTTGGTGGAACACGGTACCTATTGTACCTCTGCATTATTTTTATAGTTGTAAAGATCTTCTGTTGCAAAAGCAGCATTTTTCCTGTTGCTTTCAGATATTGAGAGTGGCCGGTTCTTGCCTGGTGACTAATCTCAAATGTTGAAGTGACCTTGGTCAAAAAGGGAGGAATACTTGCAAGTGCTGACTCAGATTGCCATATTCAAGTAATAACTTATGGGCCTTTGTCTGCTCTTGATTCAAACAACAGATTTGTGTTTTTAGCTGTATTACTGCAGCTGTCAGCATCTTTCTGTGACCAGAAAGTAGGTTAAATAAGTTATTAAATAAGGCATAACCTCTGTTTCCAAGGCATACTTAAGAAACTGATTGCAGTTTGCAAATATAAAGATTTATATATAAATTTAAATACTAGTGAAACTAGTCCAGATATTCTCATGTCCACCAATTTTTACCATTTTGAATTAAACCCCAATAACTTTCTTTTTGCAGTATTGTGGCATAAAGAATGCTTTGCTCCTTTGTTTGCAGATGCTGTGAAGCCACCAGTCAGTTCTTTACAACCATCTGCTGAGTTACCCTTGCCCATCAGCACTTCACCACCTTCCATGCAAGCGGAATCTTCCCTACCTTCTCCTTATCGGCTTATTAACATCCCCCCACTGGAGTCTTCCTCTGGTCAAGAAGATCCTCAAGACTACTTACTGCTAATAAACTGTCAAAGTAAAAAACCTGAACCTATGAGGTGAGTGACTTTTGTTTCTTAATAACAGTTATTTTTATTACAGGCCAACAATGCTTGTGCTAAAAGCACTTTTTTATTGCCAAGACATTGAGTATTTGGATGTACATAATCTACCTGAGGAAGCTGCCTGTAACTTCTGCTTCTTTTCTTTCTATGCCTGAACTCTTTGAAGTAATAGTGAGTTGTTTGGTCAGTGCTAGATCCATATTGTGTTCTTCAGAAGCATGGACAGGAATTGTCGACATGAAGTATCAGGATAATCCAAGTGATCCAAGCATTTCATTGTAGCTTGTAGTGGTGCATGGCACAGAATAGAGAAGTACCTTTTCTTTAGCCACAGTCTGGTGTACTTAGTCCAGTTTAGGACTAGGAAAAGCTGGAGGAATTTAGCCTTTCTCCTTTTTGGTATTTAGTGCCCCAGTTTTGCAAGTTAAAGCTTTCATGGAACGGATTTAGAAAATATGCTGGTGTTTTATTGTCACCTGCCAGGTTACCACATCATCGAGGGCAGCAGTGGTATTGGTTTATTATTACTAGCATGGTTCAGACTCTCAGGCAAGAGCAGAAGACAATTATTTTATGATACCTAAGAATGCAGGAGGCTGAAACCACTCAATTTCCATATCCTGAATTTTAACTTTTCCCAAATAACAGTGTAACAGGTTGGCCTTGGCTGGGCACCAAGTCCCTGAACAGTCTCTTGCCCCTTCCCTTTACCAATAAGATGACAAACTCGTGGGTGTTAAGATCAGGCAGTTTAATACAAGCGAAAAAAGATTTGCGTGTGCAGGAAGCAAAGCAAAGGAGAATCTGATCTCTACTTCCCATTCCCGAGGTCAGGTCGTGTCCTGAGGAGCAGGGCCCTACGCGTTGGTTGTCCCTTCAGCAGGTAGCCATCGGAGAACAACCCCGTGCCCCCACCCTGCTGTTCTTTTAGATCTGAGCTGATGTCATATGGTCTGGAATATCCCTTTGGTCAGTCTGGGTCACCTGACCTGCTCGTGTCCCCTCTGCCTCTCCCTTACAGCAGTCAGAACAGTGGAGTGTTATCTCCTAGCACTGCTAAGGCTGCTGGGGCTTGGATAGACCCAGTACAAACAGATATTTAAAAGCAAGCTCAAATAAGTTTTATTGTTTACTGAATAAAGACTGCTTACACAGTCAGTTCTCCAGAAAAGTGTGCAATAGGAAATTTTAAGGAAAGAATGTAGAACTTCCACTGAATTAAATATTTGGTTCTCCAACTGCTGCTTCTCACTTAAATAAATGTACAGCACCTCCTGCATAGGAAAATATGATACTCATGATAGCTACCTGGGAAGTAACACTGTGATTTACCAGAATGGATCATGGTGGCCATTCCTGGAGTAGCTGCCCAGGGACATCATGGAATCTCTGTCCTGTTTAGAAAAGAACCTCAAATGAACTTGACAAGCTCCTGAGAAGCCTCACCTGATTTTGAAGGGTTTTGCTTAGAGGTATTGGAAGAGCTGGAGCAGGCAATCTCCAGAGGTCCATTCCAACCTTAAGTATTCTGTAGGAGAACCTTACAAATCACTATGGCAAGCTTCTTTTCTGCAGTAATTTCAAATAAAATCTGCTGAGGTATTTCCAGAAAAATAAACAAAATGTCTTATTCTTTTTGTGATTGCAGTCAGGTACATGGAAGGCTGAGGAAAGCTTCCTTTGAAAGTGTTCTCACGAGTATTTCGCATACTTCCTTAGGGCCATACCTTTTAGTGGCAGTGCCTTCTTCATCAACACCTTGATGCTCTGCCAGTTTTACCTCTGCCATGTGCTCTGTGCTCCCTTGGCATTTTTATCTTGCTCTCTTGTGCCTGAGGAGTTTCCTGCTCCATTTACTGATGATTGCGTGGTAGAAAAGTATCCACCCTTTACAATCTTCCTTCTAAAGCAGAATAATGAGCCAACAGTTCCTCCGGAGTATGGAATGTGCAGGTTACATGCAGCATGGTGTGCCCCACAACCTCCTGCAGGAAAAGGGAAACCCAGTGTCTGCTTTCTCACAGTTAAAGGTTTCAGTGTTTAGTGATGTCTAGAAGCCGATAGTGCCAAGAGACATGTCACTGTTCCTTCCAAAAGCTTTTAGAAGTTTGGTATTGCTTCCAGAACAGCTTGGCAGAGGAATCTTGACTTTCATTTTGGCCCCCTGGCCCATCAAAAATGTGTCTGAGAGGAGGTATTGGAGAAGGCAGAAGGTTCAGTGGAGATAAAATGCCAAGTGAACTGAGAAAGAACTGAACAAAATCTTTGGGAGTATAGAGTTTGCTTAAATAAATGATGGTTTTATAGGAATATTTGAAGACAGTGAAACACTGGCATTGTGATCACTTGGATATTATATGGGCTTAGTGTATTATATGTAACTAAGTTCACTAAATAGTTGTGCCCTTTCATTAAAAAAGCTATAATAGTGAAAATTCAGAATAATAGTTGTGCTGGACTTTCAGTTCCACCTAAAAGGACTGCTTATGTTTTATGTCTGGTAAAGTAGGTATTGTACTGCATTTGGGCCAGAGTATCTAGACCCTTTTCTATGAAATTAGAGCTTTGTATATCTGTGAGGCATGTCACTAAGATGATCAGTAAGAATGCACTCTGTGCACTACCCCAGTCCACATCCTTACAGGTGAAGAAAAAAATGAAATGGCTGCAAGATTTTCCTATTAATTTCCAGGCTTGGAGCAATTTATCTGTATATTTCATAGACTCAGGTGTAAAGTGCAAAGCTTAATAGCTGTAATTAAACAGGCAGGTACTGTTAGTTGAATGGTTTTATTTCTATGATGTTTCCCCTTTAGACTTAAAAGTTGCTGTTTAAACGTTTTCTGTTCTAATTCTGCGTGTTGCTTGATAGATGATCTGGGAACGACTGAATTTTATTTCAGGGCTTTGAGGATTCTTTTCTGGGTGAGATGGGTAACCGTGAAATGCAGAGGAAATATCCAGGCTGTCTCTTTGCAATTTTTGAGACTTGTGGTGCTTCAGAAGTAGCAAATAATTTTGAAATGCTTCATTACAATGTCATACAGTGCACCACACAGTTGTGAGAATATCTTGGATGCACCACTTGCAGCTGTAACAATCACACTGTATTTTGTCTAAAATAGTTTTATGCTCTGATCACTGTTGACTTGAGAAAGAGCATTGTTTTACTGTAATATTTAGTGAGATTTGAAAGTTTATATTTTGGATCCTAGGAAAGAAAATGCAGCCAAAGACTGTTTCCAAACCCCTCATTGTTCTGGCTCAGTTGAGAGGTATATTGAAATATTAAATGCTGTCTTCCTCATCTTTTCTGTTTATGAACCAGCCAAGGGTCACCCTTTCTCTCAGAAGAAGGGCAGGAATACCTTCTATTAGAAGACTTTGAAAGTAAAAAGATTCCACTGCAGTGAGTGAACAGTAGCCATTCTTGGAACGTGTGTGAGAAATTAATCACAGAGTCATTAACTTGCCTGAAAATGTTTGTTTGAGATGCATCTTGCATGGTGTTCTACAAGTTTTAACAAAAAAACTGTGTAACTTTGGTTTGCATTTTCTGGAAAGAAAGCTGGGTTATTACTTATTTATATATCTTTTGCATTTTTTTTTCTGTGCTTGCTGTTTTGTCCCAGATTGCTGGCACACAAGAGCAGTTTTGCTGCCATTTTGTTCATAATATTCTGTTTAATCAGTCATAGTGATTCCTGCAGATGGGAAAAAAATCAGCTGAAAAGCATGAGTGGTCAAGCCAGCCCAAGTACACAGCAATTTCAAGAATGGGATGATTATCCTTCAGAATAAAATACTTCTTAAACTTCTTTGCTGGGTGTCTGTCAACACGTAGGTTTTGGTACATGGAGGCTTTTTACAGGGCTCCCCTTGCCTCAATGCCCCACCTCTTCTCTGTGCACTTTAATGCCCAGCCCTGGTAGTCCAGCAGGCTGTGCAGGTTGTTTTTCTTGCTTTGTGGAAAGAGATGTCCAGCCCTAGTACTGAATAAGGGATAGTTTGGCCACTTAGCAGAATTTGAAGATATGTGATGCCCACAGGTCATACCACTGAATTCGTGTCATAGTCATCCTCTGCTTAGAAAGGGAGGCGTTACTGTGTTATATCCAGCTGTGCTGTTATTTTAAACTGAGGTGTAAAAAACATTAATACTTATCTTAATAACCAATTGTGGATGGAATATTTATAATAATAATTATAATTAAATATTTATAATTATAATTGACTTTTTTTAAATAGAGCTGTTCTAAAGTGCATGGTAAAAATTAAAATTCCTGAAGTACAGAAGTCATCAGGCATCCTGTCTTAAAAAAAAAAAAAGCAGGAGTAAAATCTGTTCCTGTCAACTATGCTTTGTGCATTTTCAGAATTGTACATGGTGTTTTTATCATGATCAGTGGTTTATGCTGACTTTTCAAAAGTCGTTAAAATTCAGAGGCTAAATTCCCTTGTCTTCATTTTGGCATAAACTGCTCTCTTTGTTTCAGACTCTCTTCAAACTTTTAGTTTTGCAAATTCAGATTGGTTGCAACCCATTCATATTTTGAAAACTATTTCAGTAGACTAAGAGGTTGATTCCAAGAGATTATGTTTAAAATTGTGAAGTAAATCAGAAATGCCCTCTTAAAATGAGAAATGTAAATTTTTGCCCTCAGCTAGGCAAATTACAGACTTGGCTGCCTCATGTGTCATGGTTTCTGGAAGTCTTTTGTTTTCACCAGTCATTGTGGTCAAGAAGCAGCACCATCCACTTAGACCCAGAAAAACTCCTATATTTAAAAAATATGGCATTTGTTGCTTGCATGTGATGGGTAATCCTTAAGCACTGGCATTGTACATGTGCTGTTGTTGCATTTTGAGCTTTGCTTATATGCCCCTGCAAGTTTTTGTAAGAGAAACGTAGTGTTTATGTTTTATTTCTGTAGTTTTAGAAATTTTAAAGTATATCCTAGTGAACTGGAACTAATGATTTTGGTTCTGCAATTGATTGTCAGTTTCCAGCTTCACTAGACTGCCCACTTTATTTTTGTAGCATAAAAAATAGAGATCTCAATCCTTGCCATACTTGCTCATGGTAAAAACACTTGACTTTTGCTGGCATTTCAATCTAAATATCACAGAACTAGGAGAGTACATCTAGAAAGTGAGGAACTTCTGAATCAATTCTTTGAATAAAGAGGAAGTGCTGCAGCAGGGCTTGAGTTCAGAGTGTTACTAGTCATACAGTCTGTTGACAATTTATTATTTAAATTTATAAATCATGCACTCTGTAACCTCATGGAGTTCCTTTAGTCCCATGTACTCTCTTTTTTGCAAGTGTTTTAAACTTCCAGTGGCTCATCCATGGATTTTTGAAGCTCTGAGGCAAAGAGAGTAAACTGTTAGCAGACAAGAGATACATTTTTTCATGGACAGCATCAGAAGGAATAGAGGAATTTTCACTTCCTTGGTTATGCCAAGGATAAAAAATGAGAAAATGATGTTCTTTTTTGGAGGAGTCTATTAAACTAAATACAATATTCAGAGTTACCTAGAAACCAGTTCTGACCACTAAAACAGGACTGAAATCTATGTTTAAAATAGTAACTGGAGCAATTTTTTAATTAAAAAAAGAGAAAAAAAAAAGAAAAAAGTAACCCCTCCCCTAAGAATAAGCTAATAGGAAGAGGTGATATAATTAAAGTGAGAGAGCTGTCATAAGCTGCCTGTCCTGATGGAAGGTTGTATCTGTGCTATTAAACAGAGGAAAAAAAAGGTGGATGACATTTTTCTTGACTGCAGATGTCCATTCCAAGCTAACCATGCTGGTTCCCTTGATAGTTGGCAGCGAAGCACTTTGAAAGGGATTGCTTGGGTTTGGATGAATATCTAAGAAGAACAGATTGTGTTTCAGACAGTCTCCATTTCTCTGATGACCACAGAGGAAACCTAAATGAATAGCTAAACTGAATTCCTTTCTCCTCAGATTGCAGAATGCTGGGAGATAAATGCAGCTGTCCCTTAAAAAAGGAAGTTTTTTGCAAACTTACTGACAAATGAAATTTGGATAATAAATGTTCGTTGTGATCCCTCTGAGGTAGAGAGCCTCTTAAATAAGGGGAAAATGCTTCTTGTGATAGTCCATGTATTTTATATATGTATTTTATTTCTCAAAAATTTTAGAACTGTGTGATCCAGTTGTTTAATAGAACTTAGTAAGAATAGCAGATGTTCATTGATACACATGCATGCTGAAATATTTACGTATTTCTGTATAAATTAACGCAATGGTATGGTATTGGTAATAAAAATAGGAAATATCATGGTATAATTGATCAAAAAGTGTATGGACTGCCTTAACTCCACCAGTGTGAGTATTTTGCCACTGTCCAGACTTTCATTTAAGCAAGGAGTGAGACTGATAACAGAATTTCTCTGCCTGCAGCGTGGTAACTGGGAAGGTTTACAGAGAAAATAAAATTATTGTAATGTGTTTACTTTCCATGTAAGTTTATTGGTTAATACCAGTACTAACAAGTGCTGTTCTCATAAAGGAATTTCCTAATAAATCAGAGGTAAACTGCTGTGCAGCTTTATCTAACAACACTGCCTTAATTTGCATTCAAGACAAAAGCACTCTAGATTTCTTTGTCTTCAAAGAGCTTGTTATTTTCCTCCTATTTATGTTCTTATCTCTCATTTCTCCTTCCTTTACATACTTCAAATGAGTTCTATATGGTCAGTCCAACGTCAGGCGTGTATTTAAGAGCAATACAAGCAGTAGTATTTTTTCCTCTTAACATTTTTTTCATACTGATTAGAACTAGCAGATACTGTAAACCCAAGAATCGAGTGTCTTATTTTTACATTTAACAGTGTCATTACAGTGCTGCTAGTTTGCAGCATGGGTTAAAAAAATCATAATAAAAACAATCTTCCAAACAAAATTAAAAAATCCCCCAGTTCCCAAATAAACTGCTTCAAATGGGCACCATGGAAATCACTTGCTTTATGAAGTATCAACCTGTTGTGGAGCTGTTTGTAAAACTCCACAGTTGTGTTGTGTGTTTCACATGCATGGATTTGTGTGTATGTAGTTACTTAGGATCCTTAAGCACTACTGTTTGTTTAATAATTGAGCTCATTTAAAAACATAAAACTAAAAAATTGGAAGACTCTGAAAGACTTCTTAGCTGTTTACATTTGAAATGTTGGGTCTATTATTTGTAATGTTTGTTTTTCTTTGCGTGTTCCTCAACACTTTAATCTCCCAATCTTACATACAGGTCTCATGCTGACTCTGCCAAATCCAGCTCTTCTGAGACAGACTGCAACGATAACCTGCCCTCCCACAAACCCCCTGCTCCCTCGGCGAGCAAGCACGCTGTGAACGGCTTTTTTCCTCAGCCAGCTGTCTATGACTCCCCGCCTGCTCGTTCCGGACTCACACTGGCAGACTGCAGCCTTTACAACCTGCCTAGGAGTTACTCCCAGGATGTTTTACCCAAGGCAGCGTCTCCATCTGGGACTGATGCGGAAGGAGAGCAACATGTTTTCAGTACCCCGTCAGCAGCATCTTCGTTAGACGCACAGATGAGACACATCTCCATTAGCTACGACATTCCCCCCACGCCTGGAGGTACTTACCAGATTCCACGAACTTTTCCAGAGGGAACATTGTCTCAGACTTCAAAACTGGAGACTATTCCAGATATTCCTCCACCTCGGCCACCAAAACCTCACCACGCCGCGGATCGGTCTCCTGTGGAAACATGTAGCATTAGTCGCACTGCTTCAGACACTGACAGTAGTTACTGCATCCCTACGGCAGCAATGCCGCCCTCGCGCAGCAACACCATTTCAACTGTAGATTTGAATATCTTTCGCAAAGGTCAGTGTTCCCTATTTGACCCTGCTGCAGGATTTTTGTGTTAAATGACGTGGTCTTGGGAGGAATGGTGTGATACGAATGATACGAAAGGGCTGAATGATACGAGGGGCATTTCTAGCCTTTAGAAACAAAGTGGTCTGTGGTCAAAATGTGTAAGAGAGAAGGAAAAGAGATTGTTAAAGGCAACCATAAAAACTGCAAAGCACAGAACATCAATAAGGGATGTACATTGCACTGTGGCATTCGGTCATGGCTAAAAATATTTGAAGACCTAGACATATTTATGGTGTCACTCATCTCTAGAAAGCAGCAGTGAAGAACAAATATTTTTCGGGGGTTTTTTTCTTTCTTTGTGTCTAATAAGCTCATATAACTGAATTCAACACTACCATTATCAGTCTTTCAGAACGACTGAAGTGAGGTTAGTGAATTGTGGTCCAATCTGCAGAAGCTGAAAATGTTTCATGAAGGTCAGTGGGATTTGGTGTATACCCAGAGCTTTGAAACCAACCCTGACGTAGTGATCATTGCCACCGACCTTTACTTCTCTCCTTGTGATAGATATGCTTACTACACTTTTTA
Organism: Calyptomena viridis; assembly: GCA_013390005.1. Classification (NCBI taxonomy): domain Eukaryota; kingdom Metazoa; phylum Chordata; class Aves; order Passeriformes; family Eurylaimidae; genus Calyptomena; species Calyptomena viridis. The sequence goes on along the minus strand of WEIV01005653.1, from coordinate 66,447 downwards.
AAATAAAATTAAACTCCAGATGTGCTGTCTTGTGTATTGTCTTGTTAACCAGTCTTGGGCTAAGAGTTTCATTTTTTTTCAGGTTCCAGAAGCAGATGGGTGTTAGTGTTATTTTTAGAGTGAAATTTTAAACTGGTTATAGTGGATGCTAGTGTTAGATGTCATTTTAAAGGATAATTGTTTGAGTTGTGCTAAATACGACATGGGAGGCTGAAATGAGGAGATGGGGACAGAGCTTTTAGAGGAGACTTTATACAGAATGGATGTGACTATATAGGTGTTCAGATAGTATCTTGTTTGCCATTCATTTTGTAGGCTGATTGGCATAATATTGGTGTTGATAGTGGTTTAAAATGACAAAGTAACGCCCTGAAAGACCTTTGTTTGCTTCGCTTACCTTCTATCATTGCTGGGTTTATAGGTGGGTATTCCTACACTAAAGCTGATATTCTGTGCTTCAGGAAAAGTAACCTTTCTGAAAATACTGTTTTATTTGATACTTACTAGCAGAGATGTTTATTTGTCCTCTGAGATGGAAATCTAAAAAAAAACTTCAGTGTGTTTTTTCCAGGGCAAGGTGGGGACAAAACCCAGAGTTTGCCCAGTTTTTGTCTTGGCATCAGGAGGAGGGCTATGGCTGCTGCAGGGTAAGGCAGCCTGCCACCTTCATGGATGAGCAGCAAGTGTCTCACAAGCACCCCTGTCCACCAAAGGACCACAAAGCTCAGGGCCTTTCTAATGGGGACTGCCAAGAGCTGTGACTGAAGATGGAGAGATCTCGGGTTCAGCAGCAGTTTGTTCCAGCTGAAAGGTCCTGGAGACCACACTGGGGAGCTAAGAGAAGGGATTCACCTGTTCCTGCAACAGGTGGAATCCTGTGGATGCAAGTGAAAGGTGTCAGTCAGGAAACCTTTCTCCAGACCCTGATCTATATCTGCTGTTTGTTTAGTTTAGAATAGCTTTTTCATGAGGGCCCAGATTCTGACTCTTACACTAAGTTCATACACCTGCACATAGGTTTTGCTGCTTCTTTAAAAGCAAAAATTCTATTTTCTTTTCATGCCATGGAAAAGTGCCACTATGGTGAGCACTAAGGTTGTTTGCAAACAGTCCTCTCAAGTACAGATAAAATCTATGGGCCACAGCTTCAGGAGGTGTGTTTGTATGCTCTCAGAAGCAGATAGTACCTAACAACAGACTCTGGATGCCTGGTGCCAAGTGACAGGAACAAGGATGATAAATAGCCACTTTCTCTTCTTGTTTCTTTAGAAATTAGTTCTCAAGACTGTTATGACACTCCACGAACGTTTCCGAATGACAGATCTAATTCATTGGAGGGCTTCCATAACCACTTTGTAAGTATGATTTGATCTGATGAGAGGTGACAGTGACAGTGCTTGAATGCTTTTTGTTCCTGTGTAAAAAAGCGAACTGTACAGTGTTTGTGATTTTTCAGTTTCAATAGAATATATTAATCTGAGTAGATTAGGTTAAAAAACTCGTATGATTCACAGCTGATTGCATAACTTATTTTGTTAAAGGAAATATATGTTAATTCTAGAAAAACAGAAGCATGTTGACAGTGGGAAGTGTTTCAAGTGAAGAACTAGATGAAAATTATGTCCCAATGAATCCCAACTCTCCTCCACGACAGCATTCCAGCAGCTTCACTGAACCCATCCAGGAAACAAACTATGTACCAATGATACCAGGCACGTTTGATTTTCCCTTATTTGGAAAGCAAGTCCCTCCTCCTGCTCACATGGGTTTCAGGTCCAGTCCAAAAACCCCTCCCAGACGGTCGGTACCTGCTGCAGAATGTGAGCCACCACCAGTGGATCGGAACCTCAAACCAGACAGAAAAGGTGAGGAAAATATCCAGTAGCAGCTGGTTTTTATCATATAAGAAAGTAACATGGCTCTCCCAGCTTTCTGATTAGAGGAAATGATCGTATTTTTAGAAATGATTTTAGGAATAATTTTTAAGATAACCATAACACAAAGGGATCCTTGGATTATTTTTAACAGTAACAAAACATCACAATAACAAGGCCAAATATAAGCATAGGCTTATATTATATCCGTGTAGTTACTAAGGAAAAACCTACACAGAATTGCTAACATTCAGAGGTGTGAGTTTAGTCCTTATACACAGAAGACACTCCTGATGCAGAGGGGGCATTGGATGGAATAAAGATTTATAGCCATAACAATGCTTGGTACAGGGTCAGTATACATTTGCATTTTAGACGGCCCCTCCAAATCTACTTGAAAAAATTAATCTTAAATCTGGTGCATATTGTATTTACTTTTCCTTAAAATAAGGATCATTTGAGTGATAAGTGTTCTTAAGGAACAAAGAAGATAGGGTTGCTGTGTGGCTGTAAGAGATACGTGTAGACAGAATCACTGATAAATAGCTTGAATTTTCCAGTTCAGCTGAAACTTTATCAGCCATCTTATCAGAAATACAGGCAAATGCTTCAAGAACTTGTTTCCCCTGCTATGCAGTTTTTCAGACAACATAACTAACTTTCTTCTAGAAGTGGGAACTAAAGAACATTAGGTCAAATGTGTGCACTATTTTTTATTTGAATAAGTCTTATTTTTAATCTTACACACTTGAAAAAAATCAGTATTTACATTAAGAAATGTCTGACTTCATTGTAGGAAAGCTCGATGGCAAATATTTAGATGATCCAAAATATTCACTAACTAAACATTTAAATTAGTATTTTTGCCACTAAGTGAGAATAGCCTATAATTAAGGAAATTAGATAGTATCATTATGATATAGATGAGCTCAGTGTGAAATGGAAAGTACCATGTCTCATTTTGCCTGTCCATCTTTGGAAAGCAAGGCATGGCGTTTTTCAAAACCTTGGCTCTGTGCTTGTGTCTAATTGTTTCTGTGTTACCAGACAGCAGTTTTGCTTAGTTCTTAAAGAAATACTGGACAGTAACACATTGGTGAAAGCGGATAATGGAAAATATTCTCAAAATAAACACTGAACTGCAAAATATTTTCCTGGAGTGGCCAGTTTGTGTATTTTACTGATGAAATGTTTGACCTTCAAGAATAGTAAATTTCTATGTTTAAAAGCATCTCACTGGCAGTGCAAAGCCACCGCAGGGTTGTCTGCTAGTGCAGCATCATTGCTCTTGCATCTCTCTTTCTGAAACTCAATTAGTGTTTCACATTCTGAAAGTGGCATGTAAGGCTCCTGCTTTGCTCCTCAAATGCTTTATGGCTACAAAGACCTAGCTAACAACAGGGAAAAGATTTTTAGATGTGTTAACATACCTCTTAATAAGCGGGAAGCGACTGGCTGAAATTTTTGCCTGTAGACTTTTAGAAGCTGTTATCGGTGTAAAATAATAGGATTGTTTAATGTAATTTACAAGATGAAGTAATTCTAAAGTAAAACTGTTCCTAAAAGTGAATATTGCATAGTAAATGCTTGGGCACTGAAAAAACTTTTGTAAAGATCTTGAGCTGCCAAGAATGGTAATGATTCTGATTTATCACTGATGGTTTTATCTTGGTAACACACACACACACACTGCTTCACTCAAATTTTATCAAGGGCATTACTGCAAGTTTTCCACTGTTGTGAAGAGCAGATATGATGACACATCAGAATAGTAATATATTCCCATTTTAGTAGTTGAGTTCTTCATGCAAATAAGTTCTTCCAGATACGCTTCTGGGAAAATAAAGCTGCAGTTTCTTTTGAATTAAAGTAGATTAAAAAAATAGAATTTTTTTTTTTACTTTTTTTTTTTAATTTTTTCAAATTAAAGTAGATAAAAATCTTGATAAGTGGACCCTTACCTAACTAAACCGGCTGCGTGCTTTATATTCTTCTGTGTTGCTTTTTCACCCTTCAAGTTCTTGTTAGTAGCTTCTATTATCAGGTTGTTTCTGAAAATAATGTACATGTATGCAATGCTCTTCTGCTACAAATGGGTGCATAGAAAGTATCAAGCTGGCCAGTATGTTCAATAAATCTTTGGCAGGCACAGGAGGGGAGGAAATGGAACATAAAATATTTACCTTCTGGGTATTGCTCCATTAAGTGTTGGGGTTTTTTAATATGCCATTGGTTCAAGAATTTCTGTTGAAGACCACTGGTGAGATGGTGTTGCTGCAGAGATCAGGTGTATTGGGGGTAAGGTATTATGAGGGCACATCTCATGTTCTGTTGGAAGAAGCTGCTGTATATTTTTTTATTGGTTACAGATTGCTGTAAAAACAGTGTTTGCACTGCCTCCAAGTAACAATTGCTTTTTCATAGCCATGAGAAATACCACTGTAGCCTTTCAGATGGGCATTAGCTTTAGCTCAGTCGTGTTTTTGTGGGCCAGGGCAGTTTATTACCTTCAGTGCTAAGAATGCATTTGACAAAGAAATAATGCAGTGAAACTAACACATAAAGCATACACTGCTTTTTGTTGCCAAATATATGTTTAGCATCTCCTCTGTTTCCCTTTGGTTTAAGGGCTTGCTGCTTACATGCAGTACAGCTTGGCAGGAGCAGAAAATGGATGGCAGTGATGGCAGAGCCCCTTCTCTGCTCTCCCCTTTGCTGTTCTGTTTTGTAAACCTGAGATGAAACAGACACTTGCTTCTGGTTCTGCTTTCTTTGAAGAATAATGTGTCGGGCAGCAAGGACCCAGCAGTCTGTCCAGCAGCAGTAGTGGCTGTACACTGGAATATCTTCAGAGCTGTAGTATAAAAACTGACACTCAGGTTCACTTACCAAATCATTAATACTCTCCAAATTTTTAAGAATCGTTACAGTTATGTAGAAGTAGTGACTGACAGAGGACCGAGTTATGAAAAATCGTTAACATAAATAAACTAAATGTAGGCAATAGGTCTAAAATTTACTAAAGTATATGCACATTCTTCTGAGGAGGGTACTAGTGCAGCCCAGCTGTGAGAGCCTGAGGCTCTTTGGTCTTCCCAGCTGGAGGAGTAGCCAGGGCCAGGAGCCATGGAGAGCTATGACATATACCCTGTGTCTTTTCCTATTGGTATCTAGAAGAGCTCTGTTTCAGAAAATGGTTTAAAAAAAAATAATTATATGTGTGTGTATATATATATATATATCTCCTTGAGATTACACTAAGGTTTATGTAGTTTCATTTTTGTAGCTCAGAGATGCTTCTGTAAATACAGGGAGCTTCCAGTACTTTCTGAAAAGTAAAACTGCAATTTTGAACCATGACCAAAACATGGTGTTAGCTTCCTTCCCCAATCACTTGAATCAAACACTTTACTTTTTCTTTAGAGAAGCATAGCAAAAGGTAAGTGATGTATTGCTTGGGACAAAATGGTGACTGTTTGGCAGCTGCTTTTCTGCATTCACCTGTAATTGAACAACAAAAAAAACCCCTCTTTTTTAATTTATTTCTTCTTCAGGGTGCTATTTCTTTAGTAACATAGAGCCATTGTCTGTATCGATCTTTGTATTTCTGCTTTTTGGCTGCCTTAGCTTGCCACAGTTGCATGTGGTCGTGACTCTAATTTGGAAGCATGTTTGCAAGCAGAAGAAATACTGCATCCAGCCATGGAGTAGGGTCTTACTGAATTGCTCAAAGGCTGGGACTGGTTCTGCACAGAGCAGTTGTGACATTTGTTGTGACAGTGACATGTTCCTTCCTCAAAGTACTATCTGTCCAAGAAGGGGCCATAGAATTACAGGGCAGCCAAGGCAGCAAAGAACAACCACATTCTCTTGTGTTCCACCTTTTTGCAAGGGAAAAGGGCATGGTCAAAAATAAAAGGAAAAACGTGCCAATTGTTTTTTATAGGTCAGGAGGAAGCATTTGAGATGAGGGTGTCTGTGAACCTCTGGGCATGATAGTGACCCCCTTCTGCCCCAGGATTTATTTCCAGGGCTAGGGAGGTGGGATATGTCATCTTAAGGCAAGACTTTAAGACCAAACAACTACCAAATCACTTTTTTTTTAAATAACTATTTCGGAGCTGTACAGAAGGAGTCCTTATTGCTGTGTAACATCATCTCATCTGTAAAGTTAAAATCTGTGCTTGTCATCTTGACTGATAAAATACAGTTTTTCAATATCTGAATCATACTGTTAAGTCAACATGGAATTGGTGATGGCGGAATTTACTTCTTCAAAGTCTCAGTTTGATGCCCAACCTACATTAACTTGCTAAATTCTTTTTTCTGAGATGTAGCACATTACCAAAGTGGATTTTTTAAGGTTCTGAAAAGAAATATATGAACCATGGGCATGTGGCTGAAATAACAATTCATAGCCATGACGGAATGAAAGTCAAATGTTAAATCTCGTTTATTTGAATATAATATATGAAACCAATGTATGAATGAATGAACATAAATGTCATTTTTGTCACATTTTTGATCCATAGTACTTAAAAACTCTATGAGAGACTTGATTTAGCACAGATCCTAGAACAGGGTCATGGGGAGCATATGCCCTCAAGATCACTAGGGAGGTTGCTGACAGAGGCAGTAGAGAATTTGGATATCCCATCTTACAACATGGTACTGGACTTTCCTCCATTTGTCTTGAATAGCAACTGTATTTACCCAATATTGTTAGAGTGAAATTGCATTCAGCATTATTTTGAACAAGATTTTCAGTCCTAGTTTTGGGTTGGATTGCACAGATTATTTTGCTGTTGGCAAAAATAACAAATAGCCATTGTAGTGCATTTTCTTTTTTCTTTTTTTTTTTCCTTTTTTTTTTTTAAAGGCTAATATTTCAACAAAAATATATCAGCATTTAATGTGAGATCTTCCTACAACTTAAGTCCATAAGACTTCCTTTAAAGGAGACTGCTGCTTGGCCCTAGTAATTTTCAGCCCAGCATGTGGTAAACTTGGATTTAGAAACAGTGAGTGATGCACACATTTCTACAACCATTTGCAGCTTGAAAACAAGTAAACAAAACCAAGGGAAAGGAAGAAAATTCTCATGGAGTTGGGAATTGTGATTGTTTTAAAAAATGTTATATTTTTTATCTGGTTGTTTTTCTCAGAGTTTTTTCTCATTTAAGATGTTAAAAGATATTATTTGTGTGGTTAAACCACAAATACAGCCACATTTTTAGAGGCAATCCATGTATCCTGGCCATGACTCTTCATGAGCATCTCCCAAATGGATTAACTTCATAGAAAATTCCAGTTTTCTTTATATAAGAACATAGGCTTGCTTTGAAAAGGTATTTGTGTACAGAGCTTTCCCGTGGCAGGAAGCACCTGCCACATTCTGGTTCCCATTGGACCCACTGTAAGGCCTCTGGATGAGCAGCATAATTACCCATTGTTGTAGTGTAGTAGTGGTGCTGTAAAAATCCCAAGTAAAGTAGGTATTGTTAAGGAAATTAAGAATCCTCATTAATCATGGAGGTAGTTATAAATAGCCTAATGAACAGTTTCCTTGTTAGATACTCAAGCATGTAAATATTTAAGCTGGACAGTGTGAACATATTGCATGTCTTGATGTAGCAGGAGCACCACACCATCCTGAAATAAAACTTTAGGGGAACAGTTAAAGCATTTGTGACAAAAGGAGCTGACAATTCTTTAATAATAATAATAATGATGATGATAATTAGAAGCTGGCAACATTGCAGGTTTCTACACTATCACAATTGTCTTGTATATTCTTTAATAAAGGTTCACTTACGTTCTCAGGCTTTAGGACAAGTAGGCATTGAAAAAATGTGAACTGGGATTTTAATCAGCAGCAAGAACTGGACTAAAGATCGGTTGAAAAAGAAACTGTAATTTTTGCAATGACTTTTCTGAACAGAAGTATTGTTCATTTTGCTTTTAAGAAATGCAGCCATTTAATCCCACTGTTCTCTCTTGGAAGCTACACCTCCTGTTCATTCCATTTAGGAACTTAAAAAAAATTCAGTTTTGGGGGATGTTTTGCCACTTCCTCAGAGTTCCTAAAGCCAGTTGCATACAAATGTATGGTTGTTTTTCTTCTTCAGCTTTGATCCCCCACAAGATCCAAAGGCTTCCATTTAGCTGAAAATTAAAACTTCCTCTATGCCTGTACAAATTACTTCTACAAATGTAGTTTTTACTTAATAGCTTTAAATGAAGTTTACGTAACTCCTTGCTGTGATACACCAGTCCTTAGCTTGCAGCTGTGATTTGTCTTACAAAACTTTGAAACAACAAATAATTTTAAAAAATGTCGTTTGGATGGCTATGCTACAGCTGCGAAGGAAGCTGCACTTTGCTGGACACATTTGCTGAATGGTTTTAACAAAATTAAACATACAAGTTTTCTAAAGACAAACTGCAATACATGCTCTGATACTAGTTGTAGGGATGGTAGTTTTAAACTCCAGAGATACCATGGAGAGCAGGAACAAGTGAACAAGGGTAATAACGCCCTGTTTTTCCTTCCCTCCATAGAATTTTTCTTTTCTTCCCTGTGTGCTTCTCACTTTTTTTAAGGAAACATAGTTTTTGCTGCACATATTGTCATGCTATTCCATCAGCTTTTTTCTAGGCTTAATGTTAGGCTTTATTTTTGCAGTGAACAGGTCAAACTCCATTACAATTTTTTTGTGTTTTGTTTTTGAAGTCCCTTGGACTTCATGAATCTTAGTAAAGCTTTAAACTGCTAATCAATAAACACTCCAGAATGCTGTACTTTGTTATTGAATGCTTTTAGTTCATCATGCTTTGGGGGCTTTTAAAATACAGATATATAGACAGACATACTCACAAATTAGGGCAGTCAAATAGTATTTTGATGATTAATAGCTTTGCTATTCTCTGCATAGTTTTATGGCACTTGGCAAATATTTCAGGAATACCACTGAACCTTAGCTGTCAAATCCAGTTGGACTTCTTCATAATCAGATTTTTTTTCCAATTAATTCTTAATTTCTGGAGCATTCGAAGTACCAGTTCTCTGAGAAAAGTTATTTTGAGAAGATAAAGATGCTTAAGAAAACTAGAGAGCCTCTCTTTAGGTGACTGCTTTTTATATTTCATAATATTGAAGAATAAGTTTATTTCAGGTTGGTTTTGCTGTCCTAAAAAGACTGTATTTATCACCATCCGTGTTGTATCACTGACCAGAACAAAACACATGACCGATATTCCTATTTGATGGTGGATACTACTATGGGAATCCACTTAAATGTTGTGTAACTAAATACATGTTTCTAATTAGAAGTACCTTGGCAGGAAATAGTCTTATAAAAACAGAGATGAAAAAACAAATTCAGGGTATTTGTAGAGCTCTGTGCTGAAGACCATGTACTTGGGAATCAGAGTTCACTGGCGTGAGGAAGAGGAAGAGAAGGAAAACGAGAGTTTATTCTGCAGAATTGAAAACCAAATAATAAACCCTGTGGGAGTAAAACAGTGAGTTTCAGCCTTGTTTTCCAAGGAAAAATCTACAGTGATTCTGAGTATGGGAATTCTTTGACCTCAGTGCAAATTTCAGTTTCCTCTTATTACAAAAGAACAGGGGGAAAGATGCAAATTTCTTAATGGAAACAATTAACTGTTGTTAGTTATTTATCACTGAAAGTACTTTTGTGGATACAGGGTACTTAAGTGGCTTGCTTTGCCTTTTGCTTCCCTCCCCTCCTATTCCAAGTACAGCACTGCTCTAACATTCCTATGTCTGATCTCCTTGTCTCATGAGGATTAGTCTCCTTGGCCAGGAAACAGCATTAACAGATCATGCATTTCTCAAATTTTATGTCACGTTAGTATATTTACCTTAAAAATTTTAAGTCCTAAATA
>WEIV01005653.1:35748-56655 GCA_013390005.1 Calyptomena viridis | reverse complement strand
TAAAAATTTTAAGTCCTAAATAGCTGGTATTTAAATAGAGAGTTGGCCTCTTGTGAGGATGTTCACAATTTCCTGAGGTAAAATCCCTCACTAGCAAGCCACGGAGCAAGCAGCCAGTCAGGAAAGAACAAATCATGTTTAGTACTGGTGCTTCAAGGCAATAGCCTGAAAACAATTTATGTCTGCAAAACCAAAAATGCTAGGACACAATGCAGGAGTTTGCTGCAGTGGGACCCCTTTTCCCCCTGCCCAGCATTATATTCCAAGCGTTTTATGGAAAAAATATTTATGCAAAAACCAAAAGGTTCTTCAGTTTAAACCATTATTTGAAAGGAAATCAAACATGTGAAATGGACTCTTCTCCTGATGACTTCTCAGACAAAGGCAGCATTGACATGCACTGAAATGCCAGGAGCAGGATTCACGCGGGTGAGTGCTCTAATGCTGGAGCCATCATCGCCTCTTCTGCCTGGCAGTTTTTACAAGCAGCCATTTGTTAGAAAAATAGACTTCATTAGTGATTTTTCAGCTCAGAGTGCCCTTGTAAGGTGTTTGATAGAACATGTAGAAGCTGAGCTTCTCTCTCCTGGCTGTAGCATTTTGCATTTAACAGGTGGTGACTTGACTAAACAGTGAAAACGTCTAATTTTCACTTCTTGTTTGGTTGGTTTCACTTGACATAATTTATTTGGGGTTTTTTTTCCCCTTGTAAGTTTGCATCCAGTGGTGTTGCAACATAATTTATTTCCTTTTCAGTTGAAAAAAAATAAAATTACATAAATAAAACCTTTCTTTTTAATTTTACTCAGATTCATCTTTCCCAGAATACGTGTTTAAGTTAAAAGCCGTGGTTTTTTGTGAGTCCCTGAACATGAGATGAGGTAAATCTGAGCCTGTGGGAACCACAGTAAATGCATTCCTCAGTATTGCTGGCATTGGAATGCTGTACGGAGCCAGGCTTTCCATAGACCCCTATCATCCTGCTGCCTTCAATAAGCTGATCTGAAGAACAGCCCCATGACACTTACCTTTAGTGATTATTTGTGGATAGAATAGATGTGGGAGACCAGTCTTCTGTATAAGTGTGAGGCAGTTTCTCCTCTGTATTATATTCAGCTTGTTGCTTCACGGAGAAAATTATATCTTTGGCTGAGGCAGTAAAGGATATTATTAAGGGATTTCAGTGCCCTAGCTCATGTCACTTTATCTTCTAAAAAGGAGCAAAAACAGGGTGGAGGAATTCTGCACTTACACACAACCTCAGTTTTGTGATTTTGATCCCCCCTCCCCTTTTCCTTCATCTGGTATCAGGTCTTTCCTGTTGCACAGTATAAGCTCCTCGACAGAGATTAGGCCTTTTGGTTTTTTGTTTTGTAGGGAGGAAAAAGAAAACACCCTGCACAAGTATTTTAATTCTCTGTGAGATCTTAAACTCTTGGAATTGCATTATCCTGGCTGATTGGTAGCAGCAAGTTGTTTTGCCATCAAATTTGTTGAGGTTGAACAGTCTTCCAGCAGCAAGAGATGAAAGCTCAGTGAGTTTTGTATGTTCTGTCTGATGTAGAAGAGAAGTAGTATGGGGACCTGTATTTATTTATACAGCTCTTCTGAAAATCTCAGAGTGGTTTGTAAGTGCTAAATTAAGTGTGAAGCAGGCAGTTACATAATATCCACATTTTACAAATAGCGCTAATCATAGTTCAGGAAGGTTGGCTGCACAAGACCATGTAGCATCATTAACAGAAGTAGAAATAATGAGTCACAGCCCTGAGTTCCTTGAGCTTATCTCTGTATTATGGGTTTCAGGCACTTCAGTCTGTTTGGTTATAAAAGCAGAGGTTATAAAGTACACACTGCTTAAATTATTTCATTAACTATGCTACTTCTGCTAGTTTTCACTCTACTTACGATCTCTGCTTGTATGTCAATGCATTGATTGGCATTTCAAGTTGAGTTGTATTGGGCCAGATTTCTTTTAAATCAGATTTTAAAACTAATATGATCAGATAATGATATTTAGCATCAAATTGTTCTTAATAGAACATGTTTGAATTTGAACTTCTGCATTTGTTCAATCAATTTTAAGATCCCGGTCTTTTTATACAAGCAAGCTTTTATAAGAGAGTTGTAGGCAAGGTACTTAAGAATATTGGTTGAGCTCAGAATTAAATACACCAACATGTTGGGTCGTGCTTTTGACTTGGCTCCAATCAACAGTATAGTGTACAGAAATACCCTGTGTTGCACTTTGCAATCTGTGCCTCTGGTCAGCAATGCCAAACTGCTTAGCACATTGAGCCATTTAAGGGAGCATCTGATTTTGAAATTGGAAAAGAACTGTCTACATCAAAATAATTCCTTTTCTTTTTAAGGAAGTTGCTATGCAGCACGAATAGTAGATAAATAAATTTTATCTTACCTGCGTGGTCTCTCAGAAGCACTGTGTAGAAGTTAAGATACAATACAAAACCTTTGTGTTTACCTTTCTTGTTACTACTTGATTATTCCCAGTACTTCAGTGATAACAGTAAGAGAGCACTTCATATGCAAAACCCTTGGGGTAGAGATTTGCAAACTTCTTGTATTTGTTGCCAAGTTTATTATTTACAAAGCATTCTCACTCATTGCTGGGAGTACCAGCTCACATCTGAGTCTGTACCAGTTCTTTTCCATTTTGATCTGTAGGGCAACTTTCTAACATAATCAGAATTAAACTTTTCATTTGGTTTATTGTAAAGATTTACCTTTCATACAGCTTTTTGGTGTACCACTTGAAGGCACTCATTTTTTTTAATATTACCACTTGGTCAAATAGACTTTAATGGAAACTTAGGGCTACTACACGTTATTGATCGTATTTATTTAAAATGTGACCTGAAACACTTGCAGAGTTTGGTCAAGTTGGCTAAAGAACATTCTTGTTGGGAGGGGGGTTACGTTGCTGTCTGTAGGGAGCTTATTGGTATTTTCATTACATTCATGGCGGAGGTTGGGTTGTGCCATATTGGGGAGGACAGGCTAGAAATTTGGAATGAAAATCCCACTGTGTCTGCAGGGCTGATTTTGGTACAGACAGATGGAAACCTCTGGGGAACAAGTTTAATAAATACATTGCTAAAAAAGATACTTGGGGCATCTCAAGTGGGAGATGCCCAGTAGGTAGGAGACCTCCCAAGAGTATCATTATTTCCAAAGTAATATTGTGACTGAGGAGGATTTAATTTCTCTGAGGGTACTTCAACTTGCATCTGAAACATGACTGTTTTCTTTCATACTAGATATTCCTCAAATATGGATTATTTTTTTATGAAATGAGTTAATAGTACTGATTAGTTACAATATTTGTTGATGCACTTTTTAGCCTTTTTTGTGCACTTTTTATGCTTGCCTCCAACATATTACTTGCATGCAGTGGGGTTTTTTTTGTTTCTGGTTTGGTGCTTAAGCCCTTAGTGTGAGCCCCAGCTAGACTGTAAAATTCTCCTTCAGCTTGCTTATGCTTGTGGCATTAACCTTTCTGCAGGGGGTTGTGCTGTTTATTTACAAAATTCCAATTTTCCACTTACAAACAGAATATTATTAAGAGAGTCTTCTTTTTACCAATTAGGTCAAAGTCCTAAAATTTTAAGACCTAAACCACATGGTTTAGAGCGAACTGATTCACAAACCATAGGTGACTTTACTACAAGAAGAAAGGGTATGTACTTTAGCACTGTATATATATGGAGCTTTATAAAAATAAGTGAAGCAAAAATTAAGAAAACCGTTATTCTAGAATAACTTTAACTCTTGCACATTCTTTTTACTTCTATTATAGTCTAAGATCACGGATGCATTTTCTGTGCCAAGTAACAAGTTTCCTTGAACAGTGCATGGAAATATTTCCTTGATATTAACATGGGTGTTCTGATCTCTTAGCTTTTCATATTTTTTATTTAGTTTTGTCTGTTTATTTAGAAGCAAGTACATATAACTTGTAAGTTATATATAGTAATTTTTAAGTTACTTGAAATAACTTTTGTTAGGCAATAACCTGAAATCAGTTCACTTAAGTCTCCCACTTTTGGCTACACACTGAAATGAAGCAAAATATTGTTCCTCTGACCATGTACTAGTACAGAGATCTGTTTATGCATCTTAATGAGGTTTACAGTTAGTATGATGGGCTTTATTGAAGGCGCTGAGTTGGTGCCTTGTATAGTCACAAGAAGCAGAGGAGATTATTCATAATGTTAAAAATCTCACAGAAATATCACCGGTCCTTACCTTTGGTGCTAAAGCCCATTCGCAACTCAGTGAAATACTTCTGCTGTTCCTGTGGGCTTTGGACAAAGTCCTGGCTCTGTTTCTGCTGGAGCAGTACCTTGCCCACCATTTATATACCTGTAGTCTCAGGACTCGAGCCCAGCTGATTAGCTTTTGTGTCATTTGTGCTTTAATATCACCTTGCCTATGTCACGTTCAGTTCTGCCACTCTTACCTCATATGATACCCTATATTTTGAGGTGAATGAGTTGTAGTTCCTCTTCTGAGTCTGCAGTGGCAGCTCTTTGTGCACAAGTGAGTTAAAGTGGCAGAATTAGTGGAGTAGGCTTGACATGCTTGGAGTATATAAGTATGACTTCTTAACAGGGAAAAGGAGAAAATGTTTGGGATACGAAAGACTGATAGTTGTCCAGCAAATTTGAATCTGCAGTCCTTCAGTATACAGTACTGACTTTTTAATAAACTCAATCTGAAAAGTGAATGTAATACAAGTATAGTGAGTACAGTTCTGCTTCTTCCTTGTGAGATAAATGCACTTGATCCGGCAGCTGATTTGGGTCAGTTCCTCATGTGGTCCCTTAGGGCAGCTCTTATGCCACATGAAGTTGTGCTACATGCCTGACATTTGATCTTAGTGAATCTGCCAACAGACAGCAAACTCAGGGGTGGAAGGGAAAGGAAAGGAAGAGGTTTTATTATAATGACATTTTATTATAATGACATTGCATATCATTTTCTAAAAGCAGTTTTAGGGAGAATGAAGTTGAGATTCAAACTGTGACAGCAGTTTGACTCTGTGATTTTTATTTTAAAATCTTTCTGTACTTTATTTTTTTTCTAATGTTTAGGAGGGGTGAGACATACAAGCTGGAGGGAGGGATAATGGGTTTCTCACTAACAGTCTATTCATGGTTCTGTTCTGAAAATGGAATTTTAAAATGGCACTTTTTTTGAGAACAGTATTATCTGTCATGAATGGCACAAACACACCACTACTCTGCCCCTCTGTTGATAAGCACTGAAGTGAGCCAAACTCTTCTTGGTGTTGGCTCCTCTCTCACTTTCACAGACTTAGTCTTAGCTGCAGGTTCTGCCCACACTTGGAGCTGTGTTACCTCAACAGTGGGGGCACGTGTGCAGCAAGGGCAGAGTTTGCATCATAATTGTCTGTGAGCCAAGAAAAGTACCTGGAGTTGGCTCTGCTGAAACAGTCCATCAGCCCTGTCCTGAGCCTGTCAGTTCAACAAGTCATCGTGGCAGAGTAAATCTGATCTGATGCTGCCACTTTCAGAATCAATTTTCAAAACAGAATTCCTATGTACAAGTATATGCTGCAAAATTCTTAAATTGTGGTGGATTTTTTAAATTTTATATTTTAATTATTTATTAGTTGATGTTGGTTTTCATTACTTGGAAAGATTAAAAATATAAGTTAAAATAACATGCCTTTCTGAGCACTGAATGTTTCCTTTTCCTAACAAGTATTTACTGTTCAAAATTTACTATATAAAAGTTTACTATATAAAAGTTTTTTCTCTAGGCTCTGAAAAGCTATTAAATTTAAGCCTGTTTAGGAATGTTCTGTGCTTTAAGATTGTCTGTTTCTTACGTAGCAAAACCAGCTCCACTAGAAATAAAACCTCTGCCTGAATGGGAAGAATTACAAGCCCCAGTTAGATCTCCTATCACCAGAAGCTTTGCAAGAGAGTAAGTTTTGTAGCTTTTCCTCATTCGGATTAATTGGTTTTGGTGACTAGAAAGTTAATACATGTGTGTACATCTGTATTATATTTTAGCCTGTGTGAAGTTTCCTTTGGAAGTGGGTATATTTGTGTGTGTGTCTCTATGCATTGAAACAATGTGTGTCCGTACAAGTTTTTATTTTGTAATATTAAATAGAAGGGACTGTTTATAACCAAAAAAATGCGACACTCAGTAAACTTGAATGAAAATTTCAGCTCTTATATGCTTATTTTTTTTTGTTTACCAGGAGGTTTAAGATATTCGAGATGTATTGTTTGTAAAATAATTCCTGGTAATTAGCTCCTCCAGGTTTCCCGTGTCTCCCAGACCGGATTCAGTTCATAGCACAACTTCCAGCAGTGACTCGCACGACAGTGAAGAGAATTATGTATCCATGAATCCAAATCAGTCCACTGAAGACCCAGTATGTAAAATCTACATCTTAACTACTCTCTTCCTGTGCAGTCCTTACTTTTAAATCATGCAAACGCAGATCCTTCACTCAACATCACTCCCTTTATACTTCTAGATCAAAATAATAATAATTAAAAAATCTCCATAGAAAAGCTGTAATTTTGGTAAGATTTCACTGAAGAAGTTAAGAGCATAATCATATATAAAAATAATATAATATACATATCTATTATACAAATCAGTTCAAGACATGACTTTTTTCCTACCTCTTCCCTAGAAACTCTTTCCTCTTTGTAATTGCTTGTCCTTGGGCTATGCAGCAGTTCAGTATTACGACATCAAGGGAAGTAAACTGTCTTAGGACCTCTGAGACATGCTTAAAAAAACTGTATTAAAAGGACATCTTCCAAGAAATGTGGAAGGAACAGGGGAAAAAAAGGATTGATATTGGTTGTTTATATTCTATGGGAACTGAGCCATGCTTTATTAGGCTTCTTTCAAAGAAGAGGATAGAAGGAGTCTTTGTGTATTGAGTATCTGTATTTTTTTCCCCTTTGGGGGAGAATTTTATCAGATAATAAAGTTTCAGATATTCAGCATTCAGTGCAGTAAGTAGAGGGAAAGTTAGTGATGCATGTTCTGGCTTTTTTTTGGGTGGGAAGGAGAGAGGAAGACACAATAATAGTAGTTTTAAGGAAGAGGATAGCAGTAGACCTAGGCCTAAACTAAAATGTGATCTAGAATACCCATAAAACACTGGAGAAAAAACCTATGTTTGAGCTCAGCTTTTTTTTTTTCTTCCCCCAATATGAAATCATAGAACAGTTTGGATTGGAAGGGACTTTAAAGATCATCTACTTTCAGCCTCCCATGCCATGGGCAGGGACACCTTCCAGTAGGCTGGATTGTTCAAAGCCCCATCCACTGGTTCAGTGCATCCACCATGGTTTTCAGCTTGGGTTCTTACTAGGGAACATAGCAGCATTTTTCATGTTTAGAGCATTTATGAAAGCCCTCTGGGGAGGGCCTGTGTAGCCCCTTTTTTGTTCTGTTTGCTTGTCCGCTGCCTCATACGGCAGGTGCCAGCCCGTTCCAGTGCAGCCCGGACTCCTCCTCTCGCAGTGCTGTTTGCTTCCCTGTCCCCTGCTGCTCTGGATACCCTTCCAGCCTCCTCCAGTGTCCCCCCCTGGGCTCACCACTGCCCCCCCCGAGCCCTCCTGCTGCCTGCTCTGGGGCAGCTGTGCTCGGGTGCCTGCGGAGCATCCCGAGCTGTGCTTCGTGCCATGTGAGACCTGCTGGCAGTGCAGGTGTGTTTCCCACGGGAAACCCAGCCAAGCAGTGGGGAGCTGGTGATGTTAAAGCTTAGCCCCTGTCTTGCAAGGGCTGCTGGTAAGTAACTGGTAATGTCCTGTTTTACCCTAAGGACTAGGAGTGCCCACGGCTCTCCGTGCACAGAATCACAGCTCAAACAGGAGATTTCTTGACTCTTAAGGGGTTTAACTTCAATGCCAAGATGACAGAATTAATGCCACAGCTCAGGTGCCTGTCATTAATATCTCCTGTTTGCTTGCACTGTCCCTTCTTTAAGGTCGTTCCACAGATTTCCTTTCGGTTTCATTTCTGTATATTTAAAGTTTGTTTTCTAATGCGTATGTTCTGCCTGCCTAGTTTGTTTGAAATAACAGGTTATTTTTTGTTTAAAGAGTAACAGGTTTTTTTCATTTACTCTGGAAACATTGATACAGAATCTGATTTTTGTATGTTAAAAATGTGGAAATTTGTTTAGAGAGTTTGGGCAACGAAAATAAACTTCATACCAGTTGTTTGTGTTTGTTGTCCTTGCTACCACTTAATATTAAATGAGTTGGATGATACAGATACAACTTCAATTTAAAAAGCTCAGCCCATTGAGCTTTAACCCACAAAATATTTTATTTCCTAGAGAACCAGAATGTTTCCAGATATTTCACAGCCTGTGTTTTAAAATCTGCCAATTACATAGACTTTTTGAGAATTTTTATTTGTTCCAACTCTGTCTTAGCAAGGAGTCCATACTTCTTCATCTTTTTCTGTCATCAGCTTCGAAGCATCTTGTTTGGACATGTCCTACTTCTGTTTTATTTAATAAAATCAGCAATATTCTGCTTTTTCTTTCAAGCTGCTGTCAGCCTTACCCTCCTGTCTTTCCTTCTGCCTTCCTCTTCATTTTTTGCTGACTGCTGCCCTCTGTCTTCCTGTTTTTTCTTTATCTTTTAGAGAAGAGTCCTTCTATTGTACTGTTCCTATAACACCTGTTAAGAGGGAGGGATCAGGCTGGGAGAGGACAGAGGAGGTGAGGTTGTAAAAGTGAGCTAATTGAAAATTAGGTATATACAATGCAAATTCAGTTTAGGCAGCCCTACATATATTTTCCAAAGTTTTAATATTTTGGTCTTGTCAATTGAATAATACTTTCTGATTTTCAGCTTAGTCATGATGACTTTTGAATGAAATGCAAAAGTTTCATTTGAAGTTTTGCCGCTATTGTAAAGCTGAAATTATTGTAGGTATTAAACAGCAATTTAAGGAGATAAAAAAGTTTGTAATTAAGTAATGCTGAATTTGAGATATAACAACTACATTTAAAAAGAAAAAAACACACTCTTATGATATGAAGGGGACATTAGGTGGAAGGCACAGTTGGGTTTGGTGGCAACTTTAAATTTGGGGGGTTGGTTTTTGGGTTTTTACCTCCCATTGGCTATTGACCCTGTCCCAGTTTTGACACAGAATATATCCCCTTGTTATACAAGGTCAATGAAATTTGCATGATTTAACTGATTGCAAGAACTCTTAGTCATTTTTTTTAACCTATAACATTTCAGCAGTTTATAATAACATATTTGATAATGTGGACCACAAGCATGTACATTTGTAGCTGAAGTTATTTATATTATGATTTCAGAACTTGTTTGGGAGCAACAGCCTTGATGGAGGAAGCAGCCCTATGGTAAAACCTAAAGGAGATAAACAAGTAGAGTATTTAGATCTGGACCTAGACTCGGGAAAATCCACCCCACCTCGTAAGGTAAGCACATCTTCAGCTCTTGCAGTTCTGCCTTCAAGGGTTTAAAATTGTAGTTTAAACTACACAAGTAGTTGGTGGGAAAGGGAGAGCCTCCAGCAAGACCATCTTAACTAGTTTCTCAAGTGGTCAATCTGAGAGGCAGTGTTCGACCTTCCAGGGAAACCTGTGCTTGTTCTGCACCTGTTTGTGACATCTACTTGCTTTTTTGGTTTTAACTTACTTTAACATGTTTTTCACTCTTCCTTGCCTTTCCCAGAAAAAGAGCAGTGGCTCAGGCAGCAGCGTGGCAGATGAGAGAGTTGATTATGTTGTGGTGGACCAGCAGAAAACACTAGCACTGAAGAGCACACGGGAGGCCTGGACTGATGGGAGACAGTCTACAGAGTCTGAAACACCTACAAAGAGCGTGAAGTGAAAATACTGCTTTTTCTTCAAAGAACAGAACGAAGTGAATTTGAAGACTTACAGAACCACAATGGCAGTATTTGTTCGACTGTACAGTACCTGATTCACTGGTGTGTGAACAGGTGTGTGACCGAATAGGACGGAAGCCAAGGGACACTTTGAAAATGTCAAAGGAACTGTAAGATCATAAACTGGCTCTGTGGTGTCTGGAAAAATCTCAACCTGTAAATAACATGTAAAATAATATCACTTAGCTTTCAGAAAACCTTTTGTTCTGTAGTTAACACATTTGTAGTATTACTATGTTTATGCACTTTTTCAGTTGCAATGTTGGTTCAGGTATTCCCAGTTAGTGTACCTTAATGCCTAATTCATCTGGAGAATTCTTTTTCCTTACACTACTATTCCTTAAAATTTTAGGTTAATTAAGCTACATGTAGATACGGAAATTAATATTTGAACTTCATTTTAACAACTCAAAAGTGATTTTGCAGAAATACTTTCACAACTGAATAATCTACTTGAAATGCAGAGATACGGCCGTTAGATACATACTTGTTTATATTTAATACATACAAGATTATTTGGAGGTCTACAAGTTACCTTCCTAACAAAAATTGCTGTGAGTTAGTAATAATGAACTGTACTGGGTTTAGACCTACAATCCTGGCTTATATGTTAGTTGTTAGTAGTGGAACTTCTATTGTATTTTATTAATGACAGTGTTCCGTGTTCAATGGGTGAAGATTCTGCAGGGTGGGATCTTACACTTTTAAAGACTGAATAATTAAATACCAAGTAAGCCTGCAAACCACTGATGGCATGCAGTAATATTGTGATCTCACACTTATTAACAAGAAATAACCTTTATATTATTTACAGAAGGTAGAGTTTATAAATCAGGTACGTACCAAGCACTGTTGTGCTAATACACTGATCAGGTTTAGACAATGAGCTTTAGTTTTGTACTATTTAGAAGTTCTAATGTCAGTTTTCAGTTCAAGATTAATGGGACAGTTTGACATTCACTTTTTGTAGTACTAGCAAAATACTGTGATTTTAAATCAGACATTAATTCAAAAGGAAATACTATGTTTTGACACCATAGTGCCCTTCTTATGAGCGCTATTTTACTTTAATCTCCTGCTTGGCCTTATATTTAAATCCCTATGCAACTGATATTTTATATCTCTGTTTTTAAAAATTAGATAATATACCTGAATGATCCCCTTGTAAACCACTTGTTGCTCATTCCTGGTACAGGATTTTAAGCTCTTTATACTGTGATCCTTTATTTTACTATGCCAGTTCCAAATAATAATCTGCCTTGGTTTAGAAACACTTTTTGTTATTTGGAAGAAGATAAAGATTTTTAAATACATGAATGAGTTAGGTTTAGATAGAAAACTTACTAACACTCTTATTTTACACAAACACCCTCAAGTAAGTGGTTGTTTTCATTTTCCCACCCAATTGTTTTATTTTGTCCAGATCATTTAAAGTTGAGCATAGAGCTGCATTGTTTTCCGGCATGTTGGCCTTAGTACTGTGCCTAATCCACCATCAGTTGCTTCTCTCCCCTCACAGCCACAATCTACAGTATGTAAATGATCTTATTCTTAACAAAGGTTCTTTTTAAATTAGTAATATTTTGATGCTTTGAATGTTCGTTTTAAAAAAGAAACTAAACACAATGCATTTTTGAGGTGAATTTTAAATAAATCAAGTTGTTCAGTTTTGATGTGTAAACTCTGTCCTGTGAAACAGCAAACCCATGTCAGCGCGTCCATGGAGGTGTCTGGGTACCAACCACACTCTGTCAAAATTGTACATCACCTCTTGCTACCCCTCAAAACCCCAATGCACAGCTAAAACAGTTCTCAAAATGAGGCTCTGCTTTAAAACCCTGCACCAAGAAGGTAAATGATGTGAGTCAGGGAAAACTCAATGGCTAAAAGAGAATAATCTCAGATCCATAAACATTCCGGAACTGTAGCTCAAGTCTGCTTTGGTCTTGCTATGCAGTAACAACCTCTCCTTCACTGCTGGCACAGGTGAAGCAGTGACAGGCGTGGTGAGTACCTGGTAACTAATGTAATGATACTTGTTTGAGGACACTGGCTTTGAGCATTTTGTCAGTGCCTCTTGACTGCTGAGGTGCCCAGAATTCTTACAGGTGTGGCTAGAAAATGCCTTTGCTCTCTGTCCTACATAACTGTTCCGGTGCTTGCCACTGGAGAGAAGAATCCACACCGTGGATTCCTGCACTCATTCCTGCACCTTGAGGAGTAAGATCATCTTGGAATATTTCAAATTTGTGTTTCTTTAGTGTCTCAATAGGCGGGAGAATTTGAGGGAGAAGGTTTGGAATCTTTTACCTATTCGTAACCCATCTGTCCTTGAAACTGACCAACTACACAATTGTTTTGTTTTTAAAACTCTTTGGGTTTTTATGATTGAGCAGTGATACTGTATTAAATATTGATGCTGTGTTTTCAGATGTTGTGAGTGTCTCTGACAGTGAGGTTTAAAAGCCTAGAAGAATCGGTTTCCTAGGCTGGCCTCTCTTGCTGAGCTAGTGATACCAGATGGGTTTGCTCTAAGTTTGCTGATACCAGTCCTTGGTTTAAAGATTACAGTTTATTCTTTCTTAATTTAAAATTTGGCAGCATTCACAATGTTAATGTTATTATAATTGGGAATACACTCTTAATTTCTAGGCTTTTTCCCTTTCTTCTGTTAAGGAAGACAGGAGTTTTCACACTGTACAGACAATATGCTTTCTGAGTAGCAGTCCAAAATTTCTCTTTAATTAGATTTCTAAACACTTTTCTCCCCCATATTCCGGTAATACATTTACCTTACTTACATGGTGCCCAGAGTAAGTTCAGAATCAGAAGCATGATACTAACTTTTGATGATACATCTCATTTTCACCTATAAGGTTAGAGGGGCTTCATGCTGCAGATCTGTTTGAGCTCTTGGATGGTCTAAGGATGCAAATATTAAGTAGAAAACGTGAATTCTAAAATTGGGGGTGGTAGAAAGCAAGCTGGAGTGATTTCAGCCTTGTGTGACTTTCAGTTACTAGCTTTGTCAGGACACTAGTTGGAGGGATGCTGGTAGAAACTCCAGTAGATGCTGGTGCAGAAGTAGTTTGTGAGTGTGGGTTCTTTTTTCAAACAGGTAAGTTCTTCCTTGTTTCACTAAAACAATATGTTACCAGTTGTGGATATCGTTTTCATTGCTGTATGTGTCATAAACAAAGTTCCTTATAAACTGCAAATATGTGTGTGCAATAGGTCTTTTACAACTACACAACATCTTCCTCACAGAAATCCAAAGAAGAACATAGTGCCTCGTGCACTCAGATTGATTCTAGAGGTGGTTTGGTATCACTTCATGGTATGATTTGAATGAACATTGCATTATCTGGTAAGTACCAAAGGCCACACTCTTACACACTGTGACATGATCACTATTACTTTACAAAATGCAGGCACAAACACAGCTGCTCTGTTCTACTAAAATCTTGAAAAAGATAAAAATGTGATCATTAGTCTTTTTACTTCATTGAGATTTGTATTTATGTTAAAAAAGATTAACAATCCATTCATATGTGGCAGTTGTGGCATAGTGCCACACTCAGGGCATACAGACATACAGTATGGCTGTTTTAATTAAGTAATTTAGAACTCGTTGGTCCATGTAGGGAGTCATAAGAGTGATGGGCAGCTCTACAGCTTTCACAGTCTATGAGCTAAGCAAGATTTTAATCACAGTGAAATTCAAGCTTAGCTATTACTGATTGCAGCAGTAAATTTATATGTCTTGCAAAAGTCCTTAGCAGTCCTGGACAGAGCTTCCATTCCATATGTTTGGCTTTTCAAATATAGAAAAGCCAAGGGATGTTTATTTGCTCGAGGAAAAGATATTGCCATACACTATCACTGTACAATTTAGACAGCAATAATGCCACTTAATCTGTTTAAATATTTTACACCTTTAGCTCTTAAGAAGCTCAGCACTTACCCACAGGTGAACTTAAATTTGGAGATTATCCTCCATATTTCCTGCATCTGCTCTTGGTCTTTCTGTCTTGCACCGAAGTGCTTCTTAAAGGTGGTTTTCTTGTTGTTTGTCTTATTATTTGGAAATACTAGTGTGTTCCATGACCACAAATAAAAGGCTCTTGTCCAGCAATTAGTGCAATAAGTGTTCCACAAAAACACTGTGGTGATTGGGTGTAGATGAACCAAGCAGTGAGGTTTTTGGCTTCTTGCCTCAACTGAACAAGCAGTTTGATTTCAGGTCTCAACCTGACAAGGTACAGAGTAGCACAAAAAGAAAAGGTGCTTGAGATGATTATGAACAATGCCTTTGACATTCTAAGTTTCCCAGTATATGTTTATGGATTGGCATCCTCGGTGTTAGTTTTCAGTACCAGAAGTGGGAGTTGGACGCATGACTAGTTGAAAGGCTTTTGCCATCTTGTCATTAGATAAACAGAGCTAGACTGTTCCAATGCCAGTGGGTTTCTTTCTAGATGGTCTTTAAAAGAAAATTTCCATGCTTTATTTGAAAGGAACCATTATGTTTGCTTCAACTTTTTTAAAAGAAACAGGTTAGCTAAAGTGTACAGTTGCTGTGCACACACACACATAATGGTTTAGTTTGCTATGGTTAATTGGAATAGAAAAAAATCCCTTACAGTTTAGAACATAAAACAAAGTTGTTAAAATGGAGACTCTCCAATTTTTCTTGCAGTTATAAAATCGGCATTTGTAATAATCACTGTTATTTGCTCTTAAAAGTTCTCCCAGGATCTATCATCATTGCCAAGCCTTCTCCTGGTAAGTTATATCTCCACTGAAATAATAAGGAAGTGTCTGTCACATCAATTTTGAGAAAGGCCCATCCTAATAACTTTATTAAATGCTGATTAAGATCCTGGGTTTAGTGTGTGTATGTGAGGCTTGCTCAGGGTACCGAGACCACTTGATTGCACTTCAGGAGAGGGTGTGGAAATCCAGTCTGCTGAAGATGTTTGAAAGGTGTAATACAGAGTAGAACCAGGCTAATTGTTACTTTTAGAATCAACTGAGTGCTTTTAAGTACGAAATAAAATGCTTTTGATTTGAGGACAGAAAAAAAGGCTCATAGGAGGGCATCTTAGTGCTTTATTGAATTTAGTTGTAGACATTGCAAGAGAGCTGAGTTGTTCTTGCCCTAGCTGTAACTAGCTAGTAACTACCCTAATATAAAATGCTAGGGGTTTGGGGGATTTTTTTTATGCCACTAAAACTGCAAAGACCAACACTTGCAGGTAAAGTATATATTTGTTTTCTAAGCTTCTGTTTACAGAAAATCTGTTGGTATCTGGAAAGCTGGTCATTGGTACTGAATGTGAGCAAATACAATTGGGCATCTGAAAGTTGCCTTTACTACTAATATTTTAACCAGAATGCCAGAACAGGAGGAAAGTATAATTATGCCTTATTTTTCTTGAGTTTCTACCAGACTTTAAAATACATAAGTTTTCATAATTTATGCTCATTTCAGGGAATATACTTTAGAGGAAAGAATCACTACTTTTTTCTGTGCACTTGTGCTGTGGATTTCCACACTTGTAAACTATGCAGAATTAACTGAAATGTTTAGGGGTTTTTCTTTCTGTTGCCTCTTAGGCAACTTTTGCAAAATAATCTAATTTCTACTCAGATATGTAAATATAAGTTTAGGAATGAAGTTCTAAAAGTGCTCCATGTATTTTAATTATTTTTTTCCATCATAAAGGAAAGAAGTCATGGTCCTGAAGACATTCTTACCATTAGCTTTACTCACTGACAACTCAATATGAGAGAGCATGGAATAGACTTGGCCCTTGAACTTTTTTAAGAAGAAAAGTAAAGGAGCCAGCCAGGTTCAGGATTTAGCCTGATCTGCCTTGCAATGAGCTCCCTTCCCCTCATTCAGCGTGGAGTGCAGCTCCCCACAGTTCCAGTGCTTGGCTTAGAAGATGGGACAGAAATCCTGTGGCCTGTGCCAGGGAAGCACCAACAAGCTCTGAAAAGGTGGTGTGCATAAAGAGTTAAAGCAAAAATTTTGTTTTGGAGAGGGTTGATGGGTGGTGGGTTTGTTTCTTCTGTGTAAAATGAATAGGATAAAATTTAGGATTGGGATGCAAGTACACTCATGGATCAAGGATCAGGAAATATTGACTCCCACCCTTTCTCAAACCAGCCATCTAAGCTGCCTGGAATATAGTCCCTGGCATTTGGTCAGAACCTGAATAGGTACTGATTTATGGTCAGGTCTGATCTTGAACTGTGAGATGGTTTTACACAAGCTTATTCCAGACTTAATGTTGTGATAACGCACTTTGTGGTGACTGGACACATAAATTGTATGAGAGTTTAGGGATAAACTTCCAGTGTATAGTTAGTTCTGAGATCTTGAGGTTTTCTTTTAGTAGGTGCATTGTGTATAAGGATGGCAACTTGAAGTTAAACAAGCAGTTAGTGGTCTGTAAATGAAGTGATACTCTGCTTTAAAAACAAAAGCAACCAAAAAAAAAAAAAAACCAAACACAAAAACCCCACACAAAAACTCTGCCCTCCAAAAAAAAAAATTAAAAAAAAAACCAACAAAAAAAACCTTAATTTCAACTGTATATCTTTATTTAGTATCTTTTATTTATAGGTCTGACTATCTTCAGGTAGACCAGAGCTTCACAGACTTTCTCCATTTAGAGAGCATCCCTCTGGAACACCGTCCATCCCTTCAGCTGGCTGGGGCTTAGGTCAGACACTGCTCTAAAATCATTGCTTCTGTGAACACAATATGTCAGACTTTTCTCTTAGTAGTTTTTATTTCCCCTGCATCATAATGATTGGAATAAATGCTGTTACATTTTCCTCAAGACACTTAGTTCTTTGATTAAGTGTTACTTTGATTTCCTGTGTCTTTCTGACATGGTTTTTCCCCCAAATATTCTGCTTAATTAAAGCAAGTTTGAAAAACAATTACTTTTATAATAGATGCTCCATTCTTTGTGAGTAAGCAGTTGTTTTTTTTAATGTAGCAAATCTCTGTTATTATTCAGAATAATCACTAATGCAGAAAGGAATTCAGACCATGTATACAAACTAGTAACTCAAAAGCAGTGACTATAGGCTGGTACAAAAAGCTATTCATGTCTGATACCAAGGGCTCAGGAAATATATGTGGCACAAAGCAAGCACAGTCTACAGCACAGATGAGAGCCCACCATTTTTGCAATAAAAACTATTGGAAGCCCCTATATGTCCTATTTATTTTGATACTTTAATTTCAGGAAAGTAGATACTTGTCAATGTGAGTTGTATCAAAGTGTTTTTCAAAATCTTTCACAAGTATTTAAGTATTTAAACACTGTGGGGAAAATTGGGCCAGGCCACAAATGAGAAGAAACAAAGCAGCATAAGAAAGGCAAGAAAAACATAAAAATCAAATTAAGATGCTATGGCAGAAGCCTTGATGTATAAAATTAGGGTGTGGAGGCAGATAGATACCTGTCTACATGTGGAATTCCACTAGAACTGTTATTTTAAGGGATAAAATCGCAGATGTTGTTAAAATAGAATAGTTAAAGTATTAAGTCTTTCTTAAGAAAACTCTTTTTCAGATTTATCCCTATCTTTCAGTGAAGTCTAGGTTGATATACAACCTCTTAGTACCCTTTTTTCCTCTAAAAATGCCAGCAGCAGGAGAAATTTGGGTGGCTTAACTGCAGCACCAAGAGTTGGAGGGAGCGACTTTTCCAAGGGAGCCTTTCCTTTCACTGCCTCCCTCAGGTGCCATAAGGTGAGGAATGAGCTTCGTGGGTGAAAGGAAACAGGGCCAGGGCAGAACCTCACTGAGAGGGAGGAGAACCTGGAGTTTTGAAAAGAGAAGGATCTGTGTGTGTAATAAAGTGTTTGTGCATTATTTTGTATTTAAAAATGTATTTTACGTATTGAAAAAAATATACATTTTTGCCTCTTGGTTGAGCCTTTTCAGTCAAAGCATCATGCAAATAAAACCTAGAAGCATTTTATTTATTCTGGGCATTTTTTGCACTGGAATTTGAACAACCTCAATGTCATCATCACACTACTCGAAAGAGCACATGGATGAAATTGATACACTTATATGTGGTAAACTCTAAAACATTTCTGTTGCATTAAGGAATCCACTGAAATTACAATATCATTTGCATGTGTTAATTCTTTAGTGGAGACTTTTTTTTTAACAGTGAAACTCAATGTGTTATCAGTTATGATGAAGCTGAAGTGACTTTTACTGATGGGCAGAGGTTTTTTTGCGTTTTTGTTAATTTTTTCTTTTTTTTTTCCTTTTAACAGAGATTTTGATGCTGCTTTGACTTTGATTCTCTGTGTGTGTGTATCACATCACCTGCACCATTAATCCGAGACTGGGAGAAAAATGATAGTGACAGAGAAGAGATGGCTTTGAACTAGACCTAATTGTATTTACTTTTGATGGGATAATCCAGCTCAACATGAGTCTTGTGAGGTGGTAGAAAAACTAGCAGGATCTAACCTCACTTGTGTAGTATTTTTGCTTTTGCATTTCAAACTAAACTTTAAAAAGACAACAACAAAATCCCCTAAAACGAGAACACAAACCAGGCTCTCACCCCTCTCCTACCTTCCTGAATCCAAATGTCTGCCTTATATCTAATGGTGTGATCAAAACAGTGTTGTTTCATTCCTTTCATTTCCCAAACTTTTGGAAGAATTAGTGTTGATACACGTGCAGCAATGCCTATTATCACAATTGCTGCACAGCTAATGGTATCATTTAGAGCTGCTCGCTCTTGTGGTGTCTCAATTCCTTGTTTAACAAGGAGACATCTAAAGAATATTAAAGTTATGATTGCACAACTGAGTAACAAACTTGAAAGACATGTCGCCCAAGAGATTTGACAAAAATCTGTAATGAAGCCATTCTTGAATAACTTCATATTAATAATTAGTTGTCTCTACATTTTAGTACTGGATGAGGGAGGATTTTTTGCTTTATTGTGTATTTGACCATATGTTGGTGTTTAGCACATTAGTAACCCCTGTCATGAGCTTCTTTATGCCACTGTTGTTTTCAATTTATGGTCTTCATATTCAGGCTCTGTCTGGACTGTTACAATTTTGTGTGTTCATGAACATATTCATGTTCATATGGAAAGTCCTCTTTCCCACTTTGGTTGGGGCTTTTTGGGTGGGGTTTTTGGGGGGTTTTTTTGCCTACTGGTCTGCTTTCAGGACTTTGGAAAATTTAGAAAGAAATGTAGAGCCTTTTTGTTGTTTTACTTTTGAAAAAGGATGATTTTTTTTCTTTGTATGGCCAAGGACCGGTGAGATTTGGATGGAAGTTCCCTTCTCCATCAAGCCAGATCTTACTTGTCAATTTAAATCTGATTATAACAGATGGTGTTGAAGGTGCTGAAATGTTTTCACCTCTCTTCCCAAATAGCTGACTTCTTCCCAAGGATGTTCCACCTCACTTTCCTTCACCAGTGATCCTCCACATGTGGTTTTGTTTGTGTGCTTTGCAGGGGAGAAAAAAAAGAATGCAAAATGGGGAATGGGGAGTGTAGTTCACCTTCCACCCTGACCTACACTGACCACACTAAGAGCACTGCATTGTCTGAAGCAGCTCCAGGAAAGGAGGCAGAACAGAGGGACACAAGACTATGCTGGAAGAGTATAAGTGGACCTATTAATACAATTAAGCATCATTTGCTACTGCATGTATTTAAAAGTTAAAGCTGTCTCCCTGAATGGAGAAAAAAACCTTGAGCAAAGCTCAGGGACTGGATTTTCATCTGTGATAAGAGATTACAACAAGGAGTGGGAAAATACATCAGAAAATTTGTTATTAGTTGAGGAATCCTATTGTAGGAAAATTGAGATTTTTCTGGGAATTTATTCTTCTGAGTAGTTTTGGCAGAAATGAAGTGACACAATCTTTTGGAAACACCAAAGCTAACAATTTCAAGTTCAAAAGGAAAGCTAAAATACGTCTGCAATAAAAACCAATTGAATGACAGTTGTAATAAACATTGTGGGGATAGTCTTTATTTAGCTGCTGCCTTCAAGGTTACAGTAGTTTTTTGGGATGTGGGAGATGGAGCTTCACAAGCCTGCGGAGTGCAGTCAACGTTGTGGACGTACCCACAGGTGTAACAAATCTGAAGGAGTGGGTCTGTAGCGCAATTCAGCTGCCGTGGAGGACCCGCCTGTACACACTGTGAACCACTCCGGGGACTTTTGCCTGTTAGTCGTTGTTGTGGAATTGGACTCCATCATATTGGCAGCACAGTGTAAGAAAGACGTTAAGGTGTTAGAGAGTGTCCAAAGGAGGGAAGGAAGATGGGGAAGGGCCTGGAGGGGGAAGCGTGTGAGGAGCAGCTGAGGGCACTTGGTGTGTTCAGCTGGAGGAGACTGAGGGGAGACCTCATTGCAGGGACAACTCCTTCTCAGGGGCAGAGACTGAGCTCTGCTCTGTGGGGACCAGGGACAGGAGCCAGGGAATGGCCTGGAGTTGTGTCAGGGCAGGGGGAGGTTGGAGCTCAGGAAAAGGTTCTTCCTCCCCCAGAGGGTGTTTGGGCACTGCCCAGGCTCCCCAGGGCAGTGGGCACAGCCCCAAGGCTGCCAGAGCTCCAGGAGGGCTTGGATGAAACCTCAGGCTCATGGGATGACTCCTGTGGATGTCCTGTGCGGGGCTAAGAGTTGAACTCGACGTGAGTCCCTTCCAACTCAGCATATTCTGTGGGCCTGTGATCTTAAGCAAGGTCTGAAACCTGATTCCTGTCTAGACTCGAACTACGTAGGTGATTGATTTCTGTACGGCCCTAAGCCACAGGAGGGAAGGATGCCGCGGTCACACAGGCCGCTTTGGCTGGCTCCCGACCTCGGGCAGCCCCGGGGGCTCCAGGCCGATCCCGGCCCGGGACCGCGGGCGCCCCCGGC
>WEIV01005653.1:7761-24845 GCA_013390005.1 Calyptomena viridis | reverse complement strand
CTGATATTAAGCAGCACCTGTGATTTTTCAGTATATTCTGTAAACCACTGAGATAGGGGGAACTCTGAGTTGTTTTAAAGTTGTTTGATAGTAGGGACAAAGCTGAGAAATGCATTACTGTAAAACTCACTTCCCACAGTGTTTCTGACTCTAAAATTAACTCATTCTTTTGTGAGTCTGGTTCATGAAGTAACTTGGCTAAAGGAGAGCAGGTAAGTTTGTGAGTGGGGACAAAACTGCATCCAAACCTCAGCCTTTGGTAATATGAAAGTAACCTGTAATTTGTATCTAAGTATTGTCCAAGCAACTGTGGGGATGTGACTGATGGTAAGACTGAAAGAAAGAACAACTCTGGTTACTGTGCCTTTTTTGATCTTAGTTTCTTCCTGCTATGAGGTTCATTGATGAGATGTTGCAATTAATACTGGCCTGTTCTCAAATGAAGTGATAATCTTGAGCAAAAGAGTTCATTATTATCCCTAAAGCCTAAAGGATAAAAAAAAAATCAATGAGGAGAATATAGGGGGAAAAGGAAGCTTTGTAATATTCTGTTTTACTTAAATCTCTCCAGTAGACTGGACATGATTTTGTATTTAAATGTAAATTACTGTACATTCAGATTTTTTTTTGAAGTTGTTTTTGGCAGTTAAGTAAACTGACAATTCTTAACTTTACTTCTAGAGATTTTAAACCTGAAACAAGCAAACAGTTGAAAATTTAATTCTTTATACTTACTGATGTTTTTATATTTTTACTGTCGTCTTAGTGTGCTGTGTCTGGGAATATTTTGTTAAAGAGTACAACAGAAAACAAAGGGGAGAAAAGGCAGCCACTAACTAGACAATGACATCCCAGAGTAAGGCAAACATGTCCCATGGCAAGTACNATGAAAGTTGGTGCTGCTTAATGTAATGTTTCTATGTATCCTGAGCAAAAAGCAGCACACCTTAGCCAGGATTTTTGTTGATTTCTAGTATCTTAAATAGTTGATACAAAAGCCATTTGTGATGTGCCTTCAGAAATAATTGTATCAATAGTCCATCGTGGCTTTTTGTGCCAAAGCATTTTGATNAACAGCACCTGCAGCTCTGCATTGTAATTCAGGGTCTGAAATTCTGACTCCTTAGTACATGGAACTACCCTCCTTCCTTTTCTGATAATGCAGATTTACAGAGTTTGAGAAGTCTTATGTTTTGTTGAAAGCATAAGAAACCTTTTTACCCAAACAGGCTCTAGAGTTCTAATCTTCAGTCAGATGACAAGAGTCCTGGATATCTTGGAAGATTACTGTATGTGGCGAAATTATGAGTATTGCAGACTGGATGGACAGACTCCTCACAATGAGCGACAGGTATTTAAAATATTACATTGTATTTAAGTAAAAATCCTACTTGTAAAAACATTTGGTTCAACTGATGCTTTCTTTTCATTCATTTAGGCATCCATTAATGCATTCAATGATCCTGACAGCTCAAAATTTGTGTTCATGTTGAGTACACGGGCAGGAGGTCTTGGAATAAATCTGGCTACTGCTGATGTTGTAATTCTGTATGATTCAGACTGGAATCCACAAGTGGACCTTCAAGCTATGGTAAAATTCCAGATGGGAGTTCCGTTCTTCTTTTCTTTCTCACAGAACTTTCCTAGAAATGTGTATTTCCAAAATATATTGGTACTTTGCCATTTTAGCACAGGGGAGTAGTAAGACTGATTTTCATTTTCAGTGCAGTTTCCACTGGGTGGAACCCTTAGTCACATTTGGGCTATACAGTGTTTCATGCAGTGGGAAATGCTGGGTGTATGCTACACCACTCTTACTAGTATTTAATGAAAATAGCATACTTGATTAAAAAAAAAAAATCTTGCATGTTAGTCCCAGAACTATAAAGCTTTAAAAGCTTTACTTCTGCAGGAGTGGAGGTGAATGTGTTTACACTATTTTCCCTGAGACCTTGAAAATGAAATGAAAGTTGAATTGAACTTTTCACAAACTGCTTTTATGGTGATGCTAACTGAGCAAGCTCGTTTTAGCAACTGTTTTAATTTCTTTTTTTTAAAAGTAGATTTTGATGCATCTCCAGCCTTGGGACATGCGAAGAATGCTACTGTCCACTTAAGAAAGCAAAGCTTTTTGAAAACTACCAGTGTTTTTTTGACAAATTAGGCCTTTCAGTGACAAATCTTGGAAATATCTCTTGATTATTTCAGTTAAGCTGTAGATTCTTAAGTATTCTAGCAAAAATAATTTCAAATGCATGATGGAACTGGTGTCTAGAAGCTTGACTGAGATGGTTCCAGCTACCACTGCAGGTGTATGTTCAGAATGCTGATTATCACAGTGGTTCATGTTCTGCCAGTCAGGAGAGGCAGTGCGTTGCATTTTTCTTGAAATATTCGTGGCACAACTGAAGGATTTTGAAAAAGGTAGCCTTTGTTCAGTACAGAGATGATTTATTCAATACTTTGGTTTTACAGAAGGTTGCATAAGGTCAGGAGCATCCAGTCCTGTGTGATTTAACAAAAACCCCCAAACACAATTTTTTAGGTATGACACCTACAGACATACTCATTGTCACTGTCCTGAAAAAAACACCCCAAAAATTGCAATAAATAACAATGTATTTATTGTCTTAGGTAGGCTGTAAAGATTTAATTAACTTATGCTATTCTGTTTTGTAGATTAGTATGTTGAAAATAATGAAAATCAAAGACTAATTATATAGTCGTGCTGGAAAACAAACACAGAAGTTTTTGTTGGGTTTTTTTTTTGCCTAGGATCGAGCACACAGAATTGGCCAAACCAAGACTGTTCGAGTGTTCAGGTTTATTACTGACAACACTGTGGAGGAAAGAATAGTGGAACGTGCAGAAATGAAACTCCGGCTGGATTCCATAGTCATTCAGCAAGGCAAGGACATGAAGGCTGTTTGTGTCTGTGATGGGATTCTCTTCTTTGTTCCCTCTTTGTAAAGTGTGGTGGAATCGGCCAATAAGAGTCAGTGAGAATGTTGCTTTTGCCTCAGCTGAACTCTGAAGAGAGAGTGCAAAGGCCTCATGCACTGGAAAGTTCATGTTCCTGTACGAGTAGGCATTTCCTCACTGACTTTTTGGTTACCTCCCTAGTTATACATATGTACAGAGGATATAGTCAGATTTTTCTTATTTAAGTGCTCCACTTCTCCTTCAAACTGGAGAATGGAATGCCTTTCCTTTTACTAATAGATGGGGAGAAGTAATGTAACCTTGGTTGATTCAGTTGGAGTCAGTAACTTTAAAACTGGAAACTGTGAAAATATGCCCCATAGCAAAGCTTGTGTCAGAGAATCATAGGACCATTAAGGTTGGAAAAGACCTCCAAGATCATCAAGTCCAACCACTGACTGGTCACCACCGTGTCAACTAAACCATGGCACCAAGTGCCACATCTAGTCTTTCTTTAAACACCTCCAGGGATGGTGACTCCACCACCTCCCTGGGCAGCCCATTTCAGTGCTTAACTCCCTTTCTGTGAAGAAATTATTCCTGATGCCCAACCTGAACCCCTCTGGTACAGCTTGAGGCTGTTTCCTCTTGTCATGTTGAAAGACCTTGCATCCAAAGTTATGTTTGTTGAACACAATTAATATATAATATAGCAAATATCTATGATACCTGCCTAGATTTTACTTTTTTTTTGTGCTTTTTAAAAAAAATTATTTGGAATTTCCTTTATTGAAAGAAAAGGATTTAGCTTGAATATGGAAATGTAAGGGGGAGGAAAGTCCTTCCATAACATAAACTTTTTAGGTAGTTGCTATCCTTGAGTGTTTTTACTTTTAGGGAGATTGGTAGATCAAAACCTGAATAAACTTGGAAAGGATGAAATGCTGCAGATGATTAGACATGGAGCAACACATGTGTTTGCCTCCAAGGACAGTGAGATTACAGATGAAGATATTGACCACATTTTGGAAAGAGGTGCAAAGAAGGTGAGAGAGTTTGAAAAGGGGAAGCCCACTTGTAGGTTTAAATGTGATGGCATATAGTGTATCCCTGGATGATCAGCACTTTGTTCTAAGCTGGAGAGAAAAGGGGTTTTGCTGTGGAGGGTTTTCATGTTGGTCCATCATGTTTGTTTTTTCTGATGTTGTCAATAAGATGTTTTATAATCAAGTACCTTCCAGAATGGCTGCTCTTCTTTCTGGGAATGGGATGTTGTAAAAAGAAGTACCTTTCAGAGTGGCTCCTTTCTGGGAATGAGGTGTTTATTAATGATGTGCCTTCCAAAATGACTCCTGTTCTGTCTGGGAATGAGATGTTAAATATTGAAGTCCCATCCAAATGGCTACTGTTCTTTTCTGTGTCCCCCGTCCAAGACTGCGGAAATGAACGAAAAACTTTCAAAGATGGGTGAAAGCTCCCTTAGGAATTTTACTATGGATACTGAATCTAGCGTGTATAATTTTGAAGGGGAAGACTACAGAGAAAAACAGAAGGTAATGTTTTAAGTTTCTTTCAGAGCAATGCACTAAATTGCATGTTTTAATCCTACTTATTTAAGAGGTGTTGGGTAAAATACAGTGTCATCTATGATAATAGTTTAAATAAAACCACTTGTAACCAAGTAGAGTAGATCTAATTGTATATAAAACGTGTAGCTGGTCTGAGTATTTTGCAAGACTTAGGCTTTTTTTTTGGGGGTGGTGTTTTTCTTTTTTATAGTTGGCATTTACAGAGTGGATTGAACCACCTAAACGAGAAAGAAAAGCCAATTATGCTGTGGATGCTTACTTCAGAGAGGCTCTTCGAGTCAGTGAACCAAAAGCACCCAAGGTGAGATGACTAATTAAAAAAAAATAAATTGTTCAAATATGCATGGTAAATGGTTAAAGCTGTAAGTGACAGGTTGGTCTTCTTTCATAAAAACTGCACTGTTCACTTTTATAAATTGTGGAGACAACTTAAACTGAGAAAAAATCCAAACTTCTGTGAGTAAAAAGTAAGAGCAGGATGAAACTTGTAGGATGTTAGGAGGGTAAGATCGGGGTTTTTCTTGTTTTTATTTAAGCAACTGTAAATTTTCCTTACCTGTGAAAGATTTCCTTATTGCTGCTTAAAACACCTGAACTTTGTTCAAGGGGATGCATGTGTGGCTTTCTCCAGCTACCTCCTCCTCCCAAAAGACCCCTCTTCCACTTCTCTTACAGGTCTTTTACTTATTATTTGTAGTTGTATCGTGCATGGTATGGCCTTTTTTTTGTTTTGTTTTCTAATAAACTTACAAGCAGGCAGATTGTGGATGTGAAAGGGAGTCAAATACAAACTTTGTATTTCAGGCACCACGGCCTCCAAAACAGCCAAATGTACAGGACTTCCAGTTCTTCCCTCCTCGCCTGTTTGAACTATTGGAAAAAGAGATTCTCTACTACAGGAAAACAATTGGTTACAAGGTAATTGAAGAGTTTCCTTGATTAGAGGGATGGAGCACCTCTCTTAGCAGAGAGGCTGAGAGAATTGGGGTTGTTCAGCTTGGAGAAGAGAAAGCTCTGAGGGGACCTGGTTGCAGCCTTTCAGTACCTAAAGGGGGCCTATGGGGAAGCTGGAGAGAGACTTTTCAAGCGCTTGTAGTGAGAGGACAAGGGGAAATGGCTTTAAACTGAAGGAGGGTAGGGTTAGATTGGACATTGGAAAGAAATTCTTCACTGTGGGGGTGGTGAGACACAGGAACAGGTTGCCCAGAAAAGCTGTGGCTGCCCCATCCCTGGAGGTGTTCAAGGCCAGGTTGGATGGGGCTTTAAGTAACCTGGTCTAAGTGGGAGGTGTCCCTTGTCCTTGCCCATGGCACGGGATTGGAATGAGATGGTCTTTCCACCCAGACCATTCTATGTGATTCTCTGAATTCACACATTGGAACAGTTTACTGCAACAGTGGGAGAATACGTACTTGTCCTGCCTTTCACAACAACTTAAATGAAATAAAATCATGTTGAGCTGAAGAAATTATTAGGCTATATTAACAGAAAATATGATAAATATTTAAGTAATATAAATATTAGGTTATATTAACAGAACAGTGACAATTAGCAATTATCTGTGAAAACAATCAAATTTTACAAAATGCAATACTTTTCAGGTACCTCGTAATCCTGATCTCCCAAATTCAGCCCAAGCACAAAAGGAAGAGCAGCTTAAGATTGATGAGGCTGAACCTCTTAACGATGAAGAACTTGAAGAAAAAGAGAAGCTTCTAACACAGGTAGCCTTGGGTCTTCAGTGAATCTGAAATCAGCTGTTTTGTGTCTTAGTGTTACAGGAACAGGTCTCATTGACTGCAGCATGTGTGAATCGATGACCAACTGCAAATTTTGGCTCTGACTGACAAAGAGTTTTAGCATTAGGTTTGTTGTGGGCCTGGGATACCTTTGAAGAATGTGCACCAAATTAGTTACTTGGATTCTCCTAAATCAGTCTGGCTTCCCAAGCTGGCATTGACTGTTAACTGAGACATTATTCCTTGGCTGTGGGACCTTGCAAAAACGCACTGCAGAGCTGCATGTGCTGTGTTCCACATTATTAAAAGCTTGTCTTCTGCCACAGCTTCATTCCCATGTGGAAGTGAATCCTGGAGGATGAATGAATGGTCAGTTTTCCAAGAAAGTGATAAAAGGTCCTAATAATAGACAATATTAGGAGGAGGGATTAATTTGTGAGCTGAAAACTCTTACCTGACATCAGCAGGTAACTAGAGAACCAGTCCTAATTATTTTGCAGTATTTAAATGGAGAGACTATAGAGACTGCAGTATAAAACCAGTTTTTCTGTTAAATTAAGCTGCAGAGAAAGAAGAGGTTTAACACTGTTGGAATGATGGCAGTGTTACAGGTGGTTTAAAGAATTTGAAGCAAATTCGGAGACTGACAAATTCTGAACCTCCTTGCAATGTTTCCTTGATTGCTGTACAGGGCTTCACTAACTGGAATAAGAGAGATTTCAACCAGTTCATCAAAGCCAATGAGAAGTGGGGCCGTGATGACATTGAAAATATAGCACGAGAAGTAGAAGGAAAAACCCCTGAGGAAGTAATTGAGTATTCAGGTAACTCAGTTCATAGCTCTGAGCCCATATCTAACACTGCTTTCCTGCTTTGAACTGCCTCTGAACACGGTGACATCCCCCTGCTGGGAATTACACTGCTCTTCAGGATTTTCAGGGTAGAATTGCACTGATGGATTTTGGATCTACTGATGTGGATTTCACCAGCTTTAGCTCCTGCATAATGAAGGCTGTGCTAAACTGCACATGTGGACTATTGCTGATCCACTTCACTGTATCCTGTCTTCAGTTCTTGTTAGTTTTTGCAAAGGGAGATGCTGAGAAACAGTGCTTACCTGGACAGATTTCACTACCTACTATTAACCTTTACCTCCTCTTCAAGAGTGGGATACAGTAAACACATTATGAACAAACACACTGGGTTTAGTAACCTGAGTCCACTTGGCTACTTACTTCTGATGTCTCGTATCAGAAGTGTTTTCTTCTGTAGTGCAGCTGCAAGGTCCTGGGGCTAAGTTTCTAAAGGTATAGAGCAGCTTGCAAATGTGAAAAATTCTTCTAAAATCCCCTTCGATTTAAACACCTAATTGGCTTTTAGGCACTTGTCTTT
This sequence comes from Calyptomena viridis, assembly GCA_013390005.1. Classification (NCBI taxonomy): domain Eukaryota; kingdom Metazoa; phylum Chordata; class Aves; order Passeriformes; family Eurylaimidae; genus Calyptomena; species Calyptomena viridis. The sequence continues at coordinate 17,203 of WEIV01005653.1, read as the reverse complement.
GGCCACTCAGTTGGCCTCCTTCTTCCCTCTGTAAAACTCTGTTGCTGTTGTATCAGTTTCCATTTGAAGCAGCTTTTTTTCTCTGAGGAGACTGGCTCACAAAAACCTTTCACACCTTATCTAAAATGAGGACTCCTCTACCTAACCCATCAAAATAGCATATGTAATACTGCAACACAGTACACATGGTAGCAGGAAGGGAAGGTTCCTTAGTTGGGGAAGGGTGTGCCTGTTGCTATACAATAGTAAGCTCTTGTAAAAGCAAGTAACACCTTTTTTTAAGGTAAAACCCCTAACTTTTAAGATGCACGATAAGAAACTAACCAATTGTTCTGTTCTTAGCTGTGTTCTGGGAAAGATGCAATGAACTCCAAGACATAGAGAAGATCATGGCTCAGATTGAAAGAGGAGAAGCCAGAATTCAGAGACGAATCAGCATAAAAAAGGCACTCGACACAAAGGTGAGTTTACTTGTTTCTTGCTTTCTTTATTTCGTGGTGCCAGGGAGGTAAAAAGCAGGATTTGGTGTCTTGCAAATGCCACTGATATATGAAGACAGTATGTTGGGTGTGACATTTGCATCTTTTGCATAATCCTCAGCAATTGCTCCCTGTAGCTTTTCCATCCCACAGAAGTGCTGTCCTGGCAGACAGACGTGATGACAACTTTAGTCATGGCCTAACCTTTTTGTAGCAGTCATGTGTATCACAGGACACAGTTTGTAGTGCTGTGTAACAAACTCCTGATAGCTACATGCCTTTGGAAGCAGCAGAATTTTTTTTGCACCTGTGTAACTGAAAACGCGATATACATATATATATACATATGTATATTACACATCTTTGGAACACTTAAAAGGGAAGACTTACCAAGCCGAAAATGCTTTTTTTCTGGTCAGGGTTTGGCAGTGAACATATTTGTAGTAAAGTTTTTCAGAATTTTCTCCCCACTTCAGGTTTGATGAATTAGTTCTCTTCTAGGGAAGGAAAAGTGTTGGATTCAATTAAACAGGATGCAGCTGAACTGTGTGCTACAGTCTCCTACCTTTTTACTCTTAGTCTGATTTTGACAGTTCTTGAGGGTTTGTGAGTTGAAGAGGATCACTTCCATTTGAATCCTGACAGATCTCAACTGTTTTCAAATGTAGTGATAGGTCTGAAATCTGCCATTAATTAAAAGATCGCAAAGCTGTCTGTTGTCTAAACTTGAATTTGCCAGTTTAGATAGCTTTTATAATGCACTGTCCTTAACTTGTGGTGACTTTAGCATGGGAGATCACAAATTATTTCGTTTCTTGTCTTCATGTGGTGTATTGCTTTCATACAAAAGACTGCCATGCTAATTCTGAACTATTTCTTAGCTTTATATGATCTTATTTGTTTTGTTCAGATTGGGAGATATAAAGCCCCTTTCCACCAACTAAGAATATCATATGGTACTAATAAAGGGAAGAATTACACTGAAGAGGAAGATCGCTTTCTAATCTGTATGCTTCACAAACTAGGATTTGATAAAGAAAATGTCTATGATGAATTAAGACAATGTATCCGAAACTCGCCGCAATTCAGATTTGACTGGTTTCTCAAGTCCAGAACTGCAATGGTATATATATTAATCTTTTTCGTTGATGAATGCCTCTGACAATATGGTTATACCTCAGGGTAACTAAATCACTTCTGAAATACTGAGATATGTGCATGCAAACTCGACATCTCCTTTTTATAACTTTCCAACAACTGTAGCGGGTGGCAAATGCAGGTAAACTAAAAAGTCTTAGGGAAGGAGAAATTCAAAGTTCTAAGGTACTGTTTTCCAAAATCAACATGAATTTGGGTTAAATACAAATGTGTTTTAAAAAGTAAACATCTGTGATCAAATCCACTCCTGTGAAGCCAGCCAGTAAGTATCAAAAAACATTTCATTCCTTTGTTATTCCAACAAGATACAGCAAGGCACTTACCTCCTCACCCACGTTTCTAATATTCTAATATGATTTTTACTTGCCTAATGTGCTGATTGAATGTGTTCTGTAATGTAGGAGCTGCAGAGGAGATGCAATACTTTAATCACTCTCATTGAAAGAGAAAACATGGAACTGGAAGAAAAGGAAAAGGCAGAAAAGAAGAAACGTGGACCAAAACCATCTTCGGTAAGATTTAAAAGGCATTTCTGTGGAAAAGCTCAGTTGAAGACAGAATGCTTTTCCAGTTGCCTAGGACAAGTGATACCTAAAGTTAGTTAAAAGCAACAACAAAAACTTAGAGAGCAATGTTCAAAGATGCTTGAAGTTCACAGTGGTGTTCAGCTAGTACAGTTCAGGATGTCAGATAAAGGAAAAAATGTTCTAAATTGTAGCTGCCATGATTTGGAGAAGGTAAACTTGTGTTTTGGATGACTGTGTTGGTGCATTGTGTTGGTTTACCCTGGTAAATACACCAGAGGTGTATCTGGCCTTTGGGTTTATATAATCTGTTAAATCACATCTACAGCTCTGTTCACAAGTGGGCTTCTGGAGCTAGATTTGGGAAAGCAGCACATAATGCTTGACAACTCTCTGCTGGCTAAATTCAAAGTATTGCTAATATACAGGACTATTTTGTAAAGGAAATGCCACCTTTATCCATTTTCTTATATTGATTTGCTGTTCAGGTCGTTGTTGCTTAGAGCTGTTGTATCAACAACTCAGAAGCACAAATTACTAGGCAGATGTGCAGAAATCAGTAAAATTAATAGTGGTGGATTATGAAGTTTCTTAGACTTGTTTTCACAGAACATTTAAATGAACATTTAGAAATACCTTTTGATAAATGGGAAGCTTTATAACATCCTTATTTCCTTCTATACACTTTTTACCTCTATGAAATAATACTCGTACAGAATTGGAGGAATATGAAACAACAGCAAAGATGTGCATATTTACCACGTTATACATTTGCGGTTGATCACATTAAAGCTGCCGTGGTGTAAATCATCTCCATCTGCTTTGTTTTGAAACACATTGCTTGTTTACAGCCTTTTTGCATCATAGTAACTTAATAAAAAAATCATACCTTGCAGGCACAGAAGCGCAAAATGGATGGTACTCCTGATGGTCGTGGAAGAAAAAAGAAGCTAAAGCTGTGAATGCAGAATTTTTTTAATCTCTAAATTTAAGAAGTAGTTCTTTAATTTACGGGTCTTCATAAGATGTACTGTATAATGCTTAACTATTTTAAAGAACATTGAGTTCATCTGTTTATTGAACTAGAACATAGTACTTCTTAATTGTAGTTTCACTTTTTTAAATGCAACAGCTGTGCTGAATTTTTTTTACCATTAACACTTGAAGTAATAAATTGTCTTCATTTATTAATAAGGCTTCATGTGACTTTTTTTTTCATTAATGTTTCCACTTGAATATGTATTTATTTAGTCATCCCCCCAGTTTGTTTCCTGTTAGGGTGCTCTGATCACTTTCTCCATTATGATCAACAAAACTACTGGGTGATGTTTTTTTGTTACAAAACACCAGCTCTCAAACTCTGTTTCTGGAAGTTTTGTGGCTCTGACCTTACCTTTACTGGACTTAATTCTACTGCACAAATATACTCCATTCTTTGAAATTTGTGGACAGGATGGTTATTTACCTCCAGAATAATGATCAGGAACAAGACTGTAACACTTTCTGCTTAAGATCTGTGCCAGAAGAAAGGTTGGTCACAGTCGGTCATGCTGAGGTTCTGCACTGCATTAGAGGGGCCTGAGCATGGCAGAATTGCCCATATGGCTGAGATCATGGTTAAAATTGGGGACAAAACTGTTGGTTTTTTAAAAGAACACTCATTTACTACTCAGCTTCCATTTTAATACTACTCCCTCCCTTCTTCCCTGGCAAAAATTACTTCAAGACACAACCACAACTGCCCCACCAAAACCAGTTATCTAAAAGCTAGATACTGCACATGTGATAAAACCCAACATCCTTCTAAGCACCAACCTTCCGTGGTGGATATAAGACACATTTACAGCTGCATATTCAAAACATTAAAAACCCCATATAAATTGTGTGAATGTACCATTCTCGGCCAGCTGCCACCTTAAAACAAGCATGAAACATAAAACACCCAACCAACCAGAAACCCCCTCTCATGCACATTTACTATAAACTGGAAAACACCAGGTATCAAATTCCTCCAGACAAATGTCCTAAGTCTGCTGCAAAATAAGTCTAATTCAAGTCAACTGCAGAAATAGGCACTTGAGAGACAGGATTAATCTTTCCTTGAGGCAGGCTGCTGAAGTAGAGCAGATAAACCATGTTCTAAGAGAGCTTATTTCTCACTGGTGTTAATGCAGAAAGGCTACTGCATTTACCTAAGAAAACACTTGTCTAAATTAGGCAAAAACTCCACTCCAGGAGACCCAAAAAAGACTCCAGGAATTTGAATTAATCTGACTTAAAGCAGGATGCATTAGTTCTTTTTTTTTGTTTGTTTTATATCATATACATACAAATCACTTTTTTTCCCAGTTGCAAGGAAATCAAGTCTAATTTCTTAGGTTTTTCCTATGTAAAAAAGGCCCCCATGGTAACCCTTAAACCAGTGACATGTCCACAACAACAGCACAGCTCAGTGTCACAGAGCAGTGCTGTCACTGTTGGGGAGAGGGAATTAAATAAATGCATTGCTGAAGTCTGTCAGTAAGACATGATTACCTGCACGCCCTGCTCTCCACCACAGTCATCTTTTAGCATGGAAGATGTAAAAATTTCTGTGAAAGACTTGCAGGACAACTTACCTGGAAGAGCAGCGCCCATGACAGGCTGGAACCATCAGAACCAGGCTGTTTTACTAGAGGAAAAGCATCTGCATGATCAGCTGTGTGAAAACTCTTGTGTTCCATGACTGTTACTACTGGTTTGTCATGGGCTTTAGTCTTATATTCTGTCACAATTCATACTTAGGTATGATCATACTCTTACAGTGCAACTCTTTCTAAGCAAGCTTTTCCCTCCCCTTCACTAGAGGGCAACCCATTTTCACATATAAGAAACTACCAGCCTTAAAACATTGAAAACTTACCTCCCCCTCTGTTTACTGTATAAATTGGACTTTGCAGCTCCAACATCATTGACATTCATAGGTTGTGCTGCACACCGAGGTCTGGAAGCTGCCTGGAAGTAGATAGAGTCCAGGGAGATGGATTTGGTGCTGGTAAAAAAAGTGTTGGAGTCCACTTCCCTCACTAGGCTGGGGACACCATCACTTCCACTCAGAGCACCGACAAGCCAGTGGTATGAGGTCAGAGTATCACTGTTTTCCATGGCACAGATGGATCTGGTTTTGCCATATTCTGGATACTTGGGATTGCACACCTATGGGTTGGCATTTGCATAAAATAAAGGGAGTTATCTATTCTCACCTACATCTGCTCCAGGCAAACAAACTGTTAAGCATTATTCTACCAGTACCATGATTATTGCTGAAATGCATCAACAAATAAGATCTTTATGCAGGCACACTGTTTTCCCCTTAATTCCTCATTTGCATATGAATGCGTATGGATGTGGAAGTGGATATAAATGAATGTCATGGGACCCCTAATTTAAAACAAAAACAAAACAAAAAACCAAACCCCAGATCACAGTGAGGTACTGCTGTGCTTCACGTGTCACCTCTGACCATGCAAAACTAGAACCTGCTACTGCTAACTCCAAAACCCAGACTTTTTCTTGACCACAACAAACTCAGTTCTCCCCAAATCAGACATGCCAGCTTGAAAAATCCCAGCGTGAAACCACTCTAATAAATCAGAAACTGTTAGAAACATAAGATGAATGGCCTGAATTCACACATCCCTGGCAAAGAGCCATGGATATTGACTGCACCCTTTCCAGTAGTCTCTGGTTGCTCCCCCACAACAGAATCAAGAGTAAGTGAATCATGTATGTCTTTTGCTAGTGCAAAATATTTGGTTTGGGTTTTTTTTTTTCTCTTCTTCAAAATCATCCTTGGTCAACAGTTTAAAACACCTGACTGTACAGAGGGGCAGCTGGCACACACCTAACTGTCCCTCTGCCAGCTCCGTCTGGAAGAGCAGACTCCTGCAGATGGCTGATAACAGAGGCTGTTCAGTCAGCTTCGGTAAAAATCTGCTCTCAGCTGCTCATGACACAGCTCTGCTCACAAAGCTGAGGATGAGAACTGTTTCTAGAAAGCTGTGTATGACCCACAGCTCTTGTTTGGGCAGCACTTGGCTCCTCCCACACCTTCCTGCCTGCTCAGATTTGGGTTAGAAATCTCTATTTTTCTGTCCCTAATTCCTCATGTCCAAGTCATTCCCTGGATCTGGTTCTTAGTTTGACAGCACAGCCCAATATCAAAGAGCTATTTAAATCAGCAAGAAACACTCACTGCAGAAGTATCTGTCACAGATTAGGGGCATTAGTGACCCTCTGTTGGAAGCTTTTCCTGAGTCGGGTCAGCAGAAAGACTTCTGCAAGTGCCTCCAAGACAGTAGCAGCTTACTGCTTTTAGCTGTCATTTTCAGAATTGAATACTTTTTCAATTTTCTCACATGCTCCAGAGCACGAAATGAATCAGTTGGACCAAGGCAAGCCTTACTGTTACACAGACAACGGGACAGCTGGTGGGAGGAGGAGGATCCTCCTTGCTTTGAGCATTACTATCATGCAGCAGAAGTGAGACCACCTGGGGCACAGCTGGAAATGCCACATCTGCAACACTGTCCATTTCTTCCATGTACACAATGGCTTTACTCACCTCAACTGAGAAAGAGAAAAGGTTATCTATACCGCTGAAGTCAAGGGATGGAGGAAGAAGAAGTAGTACCTGCAACCTGCAATAATTTCTGACACCAAGCTCATCCTGGTTTTACCCAGAATTCTCTGATAAAATAGTGATATATTGTGGCATTACAGTTTTTTATATTTTTAGTTATTATTAGTCTCGAAGACTTAACTAAAGACTTTTAAATGTACTTTTTTTAAATGGTCACCTTGTTACCATTGTAAAGGCCGTGGCTCCAGGCTTGATCACAACTATCTCAGAGCCATCAGGCCAAGTCTATTCGTTATTAATAGAATTTAACAATCTCAGCCAACAAACTCCTCTTTTTTTTGTTTTAACATCATAAGACACGCAGTACATGTAATCATAGAAATAAAGATAGTTAATAATTTTTAACAATCCTTTACAGAACTTACATTCAACTTAATAATAGAAGTCAGGCACTATGTTTTGGCTGAATCCAAAAAGCTCTAAGTCAGGAATTACTCACTTTGTTTGGTACATGTCATGGTTTTATACAATATATAATTTTTTTCTCCTAAGTTATTAAATTTCAATTCTAAATAAATAGAAAAAAATTTTTTGTAATTGTTAACACAAGGAATGTCTCTCTGATTCTTATCCTCCCTTTTTTGGTTTGTTTTGACGGAATGGTAAAAATTAATTTTTTTAATTTCTCAGTATAGGCATTAAGATAAACATAACAAGACTTCTTTTTCCAGAAAATTAATAAAATATATAAAGGCTTGATACATTTGACTTTTCTTTGTTACCAATTTTTTGGGTTTTTTGCCAATTATTTTTTCAGAGTTTAGTGATTTGCTGTTCAGCATTTGAATTTTAGTTTTACAATGACATGACATGTAAGTTAAAGTTAGTGTTTTGAAGATTCAACACTCACATGCCTTTAAGTTTTTCACTTTAGAATCAGCCCTTCTAAAACCAAGACAGCACAAGTAGCATCCTTGCACTTCAACACTGATTGCAAGTAGAAAAAGCACACAGAACATGCAATAATATCCTAATTTTGCTTAACAAATGTTTAGTACACACTTAAAGTAACCTGGGAATTAGAAATAATCTCAAACCACTCCTTCACGTTTTTCTAGTAGAAAAGTTACAGTTTAGTAACAGATGCTCACAGCAGAGCTCTCACTGAGCTGGCCTAGCAGCTCCTTTTGCATTGATGGAAATTACTATTCAGAAATTACTGCCATGAAGGTAATGCACTACGCACATTTTTCATGAAATTTCTAAGCAAAACTTTTGTCTGAGCAAGACATGCAGGTTATGGATGCAAACGCTTTAAAGCAAACACTCTAAAAACTCACTCTAAAACTAAGTTATTTTGAAACACAAATGAGTTAAGATGGTATCTTTTATCCTCAATGACTGTGGCAAACTGAATTCCACCTTCTATTGTCTCAAACTTTCTTTACAGAGTTAATGATAACTGATTATTAAGTTCTAACCTCAGTAAATGATGTTCAATACGATATTTTAGCTGTTTCAATAAATGATATTTCAAAACTCAAAGTTAAGAATGCTATACCTGGCTTGCTAACTTCAGTAAGTCTTTGTAAGTACCGAGTTTGGCACTGTAAAAAAAAGCTCTTTAAGGATGAACACCTTAAAGTAACAAAGAGGGTTTCTGTAAGTTACTTTTAAAGAAAACACATTTTTCAAAGTGGAAGTTTCAGAATTATTTCTGAGATATAAACCACTTTGTTAGAAGGATAAGTTATTTTAGGACAAAAACTTTCCTATAGTGCTCCTACTTTGAGTTTTGTACTTAACTGCTTAGTTAGCATGTGAAATAAGATTATCATCAATAACACTAATGAAATTACTTAGGAGTAACTTAGAAAATCAATCTTTTGAACTAAACATTTCTGTTACTTTAAACTAAAAGGATTACACATTTGAAGCTAATTTGCCAATAAGATTTTTACGACTTTCCTCCCTTACACATTATGAATAAGTTTTCCAGACCCAGTCCTACCCTTTCTCCAGTTCAAGGCACTTGTTAAGCTTTGCTGGTCCCGGTCTCTTGCCCCCTCACGAACTTTCGGCTCCTGTTCCCTCGGGCGGGTTTTTCCTCCCTCTTGTCTCTCGTCCCTTCGCAGCTTTCGCGAATGTGATTTCCAGCAGCAGTTGCCTCTGGCAGTCACAGACCCAGAGAACATCCAGGAGCAGCTCTGTCCCTCTCCTCTCCTCCGGGCGCAGAGATGCTGCAGCACAGAGCTGTCTCTGCCACCCCGGGGTCCCACAGCCCGTGTCCGTGTGGCTGAGCAACTTCCACACGTCAGAAACAGAAACTTCTCTGCTCCTTTTAGAAGGAATTTATTCGGGGACAAAGTCAGCAAAGCAAAGCGGCGCCGGCTGTCTAACAGAGTTAGAGCACGCTTCGCTCTGGGAATTTTTTTGGCGTTTTATACAGTCTAGGGTTTACATATTCATACAAATTTAACATATTCATTAGCTCATTTCCATTTTCCACGCCTATTTAGAGCATGCCCAGTTTCTTTAGGCGGGCCCCTTTAATTTTGTTTATCAGGCAAAAACATTTTAGGGCAGTCCTTTCCTTTGTTTTCAATTTTTGTGCTGGGCTCACACCCCCCGAGGTCTCCTGTTATCTCACTACAGGGGTC
>WEIV01005652.1:148473-159093 GCA_013390005.1 Calyptomena viridis | reverse complement strand
CGCCCCTCCCGCCGCCCTGGGACGCGCGGACAGACACAGCACACCGGGTCCCATGCGCCCCTTTATTGCCGCGGGCACGGTCCGGCGAGACCCGCCGCCTCCTCTCACCCGCCCGCTCCCTCCCCGCCTTCCACGCCGTGTCCCGCCCGGCCGCTCCCCGGAGCTCAGGAGATGATCTCCGTCTCGTGTCGCGCCAGCGCCGGCGGCAGCGTGGTCCCGCAGGGGCCCGGGAAGTGGAACCTGGAAGGAAGCGGCCGGTTTTGAGGAGCGGGCAGTCACCAGCACATCCCGCTTTTCGCTGCTTTGGTACCTGGCAGCGCCCGAGCGCCGCTGGCAGAGGGAGAGAGGGGTTTAGGGACAGGCTTCTCGGGCTTAGGGACGGGCTTCACCCTCACACTTAGAAAAACACAGTTGTGCCTTTAGTAAAACTTCCACCATGAAAGAACGATCTGTTCTTACTAAAAGAAACTAGTATTTCTTGGGGAGAAAATACGCACTGGGGAGAAAACTAGACCGTGTTTGTCTAAACCCAGCAGAAATGGAGGGGACTAAAGGTTGCTCGTTTAAACAGTTTTACCTGAATCTGTTTGTGGCAGGAGTAGCTTCCATGTTAAATTCTGCAACTGGCACTCCTCTGGCAGAGACCTGAGGGGCGAACATGGCTGCAGGATACACCACGGAGGAGGTCCCGACCTGTGGGGATGGGGACAGAAACCACACGTGAACAGTGGTTAAACAGACAAAACCAAGCCAAACCCCCAGGTGAGGGCCCTTCTCAGAACACGATGTGGCAAAAGCTACCTAAAGCGTGGAAGATCTCTACAGAAACAAAACCAGTATGTCCAGTTAGTATCATTGCATAAGTAGCTATTTAACACAGGGCAACAATCAGGAATTGTTTCTTGGACACAGCCCAAAGAAGCCTGTTTGTCCATTATAAGTGTAGATGAAAAAAAAAAAAAAATCCCAGAAAAAAAACTTCAGTCTTTGTCTTCAGGACAAAAAGCCCAAGATATTCCTTCTGTTACTCAAGATTATTCTGAAAATGGAACACAGTATTCTGAGCAAGTGTTTTGGTCAGGGATCTGGAACTTACACGGAACATGTAAACCACCTCACAAATCCCAGCACGTAACAGCTAGCCACCTTACAAAATTCTGTCCCCTTTTTAACTGAGCATTAAAATAATTACATTTTTTACTGTTTGAGAAATTAGAACCATAGAATGGTTTGGACTGGAAGGGACCTTAAAGATTATCTAGTTCCAATCCCCCTGCTGGGCAGGAACACTTACTTTCCACTAGACCAGGTTGCTCAGAGCCCCATCCAACTTGGGCTGCAACACCTCCAAGGATGGGATGTTCACAGCTTCTCTGAGCAACCTGTTCAGTGTCTCAGCACCCCCACAGTGAAGAAATTCTTCCTAATCTCCCATCTAAGCTATCCTCTTTCAGTGTAAAGCTTTTCCCCGTTGTCCTGTCACTGCAGTTCCTGATGAAGAGTCCCTCCCTGGCTTGCAGGCCCCCTTTAAAAGGTGCTGGAAGGTTGCTATGAGGTCTCCCCAGAGCCTTCTCCAGGCTGAACAGTTGAGGCCTCTCAGCCTGTCTTCACAGGAATGATGCTTGAGCACTCTCACCATCTTCATGGCCCTCCTCTGGACTCACTCCAACAGATCATCCTCCTTATGTTGGGGGCACCAGAACTGTATGCAGTATTCCAGGTGGTGGTCTCACGACAGCAGGGTAGAGGGAGAGTGAAATTCAACAACTACACAATATTGTCTAACTTCTAACACCTGTGTACCTGTTAGTCTCTGAGTAGTCTGTGTACATTCTCAAACTTTAAGGTCTTTTAATGTTTTGCACTGCACATTAGAGAGTCCCTCAGGGGCTTTTAGTTCCCTAAGGGAAGCACAGATGCATCTGCTTTACTCAGGAGGTAAAGCATGGCTTCCCTGCCAGTTCAGAGGACAGGTAACAAAAGGCCACTCACTACCAAGCAGAGGTCACAAATATCAAGCTCCTTCTCAACTGCTGTGAGAACGTCAGGATCCAGGGCTTCACCAAACCACACAACGTGGGGACGCAGGAGCCCGTTGCAGCCATCCTCCTCACACCTGTTTGAACACCACACAGGGACAGAGTTACGCTGCTCACATGGATGTTGCAAGCTGCAAAGTGTCAAAGCAGTTTCCATTTCCACTAGGGCATGTCTGACTTGCCATTACTTTTTCTCCCTTCTCCATCACAGCCCTCCCCACACCCTCCTCTACCACTTGCAGGACAGGAGGCAGCTGATTGCACACTACACATGTGTTGGAAGTAGAGGTAAGCTGCCTGGTCACATGTAATGTGCTGCTGAACAGTTGTTCAATGCAGATATGTAATTGTGTTTTCCCCTCACTCAGCTCCTGAAACACATGAAGATTACAACCTCGATCTCCATCAACTATAACAAACTGGCTAACAGGTTTTTAAGGAGAAAGTGAAACAAAAGACAGAAGCATTGCATTAGTCTCTTTTTCCTTAGGAGCCAGGTGAAAAATATGGTGGCTTTTTGCACCTGCAACTAGTTAAGGCAAAGCTTCAGCCAGAATAAAAAAGCCCCATGGCACATTTAATGCCTGCAAGGGACTATGCAGTGGCTGTACCCCAGCACAGTATTCCAGACTAACAGTGAGTAGCACCTGCAAAGTAGCATGTTTACTCTGTGGCACTTAAGTTTCTTCTTGCAATTCTCCTACTATTTCACTTGCTATGAACCCCACGAATTTAGGCAAGTTTCATCTCGATGGTCAAGCACACAAATGTGCAATGCCTTCAGCATTGTGGTAATTCCTAGTACACACTTCTGTTGTCTGATGTCCCTGCAACTTTAGAGTCCCCACATCTTCCTCTCCTGTAGAATGTGTCTGTGTCCTTCCAAGACAACATGAACACTAACACAAGCCTTTGAGATGCACAAAGCATGAAGAAGTAACAACAAAAACCAAAGCAGTCCACACTTACTGAGGAAGGTCTTCAACTGGAATCGCAGCATCTTGTGTTTCAGGATCTGGAGCCCTGAAGTTACAAAATTGAAATACATATTCAATCATACAAAGTGCACTTTATATATTAATAAAAACTCTCCAATCAAGGAATCTTTGCAACTTCAGCCAACTTGAACACCTACTACAATCCTAAAATACCACACACATGGCAGGCAGGCATTTGTCCAGAATTATCCCAGAGCTGAGTGACAATAATAAGCTAGCCAAGACTGTCAAAGGCACAACAATTATTTATGTAGCTATCTAAAGCTCTGGTGAAATGCAAAAGGAAAAAAAACCAAACCTAAAAATCTATGAGCATATGCTTGGCCCATTCCCCTGCCCACTTCCTTTTTTAATGGTGAAAGAAAGGGTGGCTAGAAAAAGGAGACTGAAGGATCCTGGGAACTGATGCTTCCCTCCTGATTGCTTCACACCTCTGCATTTTGAGATCTGTAATCATGAGAATCTTGTAAGTTGAAAGACAAAAGCTACAAAAGCTACAAGGTCCTCAGGAGATGCAGAGAGGACAACATATATCAAGTGATGACAGTCCCATTTAAGAAATAAGTATCTGATCTATAATGTGCAAATGAAAGGTGTAAGAGGATGGGAGTAAACACACATTCTCACAGAGTACAATTATTTGATTTCCAATATAAGAGTTTCACACCAGCTGAAACTGTTCTGACTAAAACATGTATCATGTTGTGCTAACTTGGAGGTTAACACTCATTCCCTGTAGTTGTGGTACCATGGGCATTCACTGGAGTTACCAAACTCTATATTCTCATTTCAAAACAGTTGTGTGAAATTTAAGCATTAATAGTACTAAAGTAAACTCAAGTGGTTGACTGGAACTCCCGTACACTCCTAAAACAGCTCCTTTTCTGCTGAACACCAGACAAAGTAGAAAACAGAGTCTGCAAAGCAGATGTCTTACCCTTTCCCAGCCAACGCGGGGCATATTGGGCTCTTGTAATTTGAAGCTACATTTCCACAGCTGGTGCACCGAGTTTTAAATAAACTACCTGAAACACACAAAGAGAAAATATCAGGGATGAAGTGATGGCTCTGAGGCAGGGCTGTGGAAACAAGTGGCTGTGTTTATCCCGGACAGCCCTTATTTGACTTTGAAGACTGCACCTTGTGGGTAACACTACATGAAGGGAACAGCCAAATGTTGAAACCTGGGAGCATTATGAACAAGACACTGTTTACACAGGACATACACTCTTCAGCAACCCAGAGTGATCAGCACAACCATTACACAGACCAGACCCAGCAAAGGCACTGGTGAAAACAGCAGCAGTTCCACTAAGCTACGATGTATCACCCTGTTCTACCTCAGGACATCAGTAATACACAGTCTCGTAACAGTATTTAGGAGGAAAATCATAGTTTAAAATCACTGAGGGGGATTTTCCCCTTACATGAGAAACATTTTCTTAAAAAAAATAAACATACTGCTTAACACCATTTTGTTTCATGCAAAACTCTCCAACCACAAGACTTCTGTAGCATTAGTAACATTCTGTAGGGATATGCAATATTCTCAAGAGTTTAAAATTGTTTCTATTTTGTAAAGAATACAGATAACCAAAATTAAACTATGCCTGAGGTTTCATCCTTGGATCCACAACTCAAACAAAGTTTGTTCAGGTTTCTTGTGTCCAAATCACAAAAACAGCAGTGGGAAATCCCACTTAAACCTTATACTCAAGTTAAAAAGCACAATAATGTTGGAGGACCGGGATGGGTCTTTATCCTTGGGAGGCTTTCATTTTGTGGCAGGGCTTGCAGAATGGAGAAAGGAAGGGTGGGGCAGCTCCAAGGAGGGACAAGGGCTTCCCCACCCTCTTTCTCTCCACACCTGGACATTTCCTCAGATCCAAAAGTCTCATTGACCCCCAGGTTCTGCACTTACCTTGTGCTCCTCTGGCACTTTGTGGGAGAGAGGGGTGGGAGTGAGGGAGTGCCACAGTGTGTAGGAGAGAAAGGTAAGGGAATCTCATCTTCCAGCCCCTTTGTCCTCCTGTAGCCAAGGACTGCACAGGTGGAGACAGGACAGAGGGAAAGCACCAGAGCTGGTGAGGCCAGTCTTGCCAACACACCTGTTATTGGTGGCAGTACTGGTCTGACACCACCACAACCATAGAGTGGAAGTGTCAGGAATTCTTTTCCCCTTTTCTAAGTGAAATCAGCCACAGCCACATGTATTCAAGTGGATCTGAGGCAAAACTGAGCAAGCGGGAAGGGACAGACAGTTCCTGTGAACTGTCAGAATCCATTAAAAACAGAAAGATGTGATTCTGTGACTCTAAAGATGATAAAAAAAGAGAGGCTACGAAGTAACTGAAACAACTCCCGAAAGAGAACAGGGTGTTACTGTAAATAACTTCGTGCAAGTTATTATAATTCTAAAGACAAATTTCTTTTCTCCCAGTACTTGTTCTGCTTTCTCTCCCACTCCCACCCACTTACCCACCCCAGGTTTTCTGAAACCAACTCTTACCATGAATTTCTAAGAGGTGCTTTGTGCCTGCCTTCCTGTGCAGTTCATCAATATTCTGAGTAATGACCACAACGCTCCTTCCTTGCTTGCTCAGGCGCTTTTCACACTCTGCAATGGCAATATGTGCTGGATTTGGATGTTTAGTCAACATCACTTCCCGGCGGTAATGGTAAAATTCCCACACACGGGAAGGGTTTCGTGCAAAAGCACCTGGAGTAGCCAGCTCCTGGAAAAGATGTAACAAGTCATTCTACAATAGAAGGGCAAGAAAATCCCCTCCCCAGATGAAGCCTGCTGGATCACTGCCATTTATACCACTACCAACATCACAAGGTAATCAAAAGCAGATTATTTATAACCAGATGCAGTTGACAAGAATATAGTTCAATAGCCCTTACAGGGATGACAGGTCAAGGTGTCTTATCAAATGAGGAAATAACTTATAGCAATAGCGTGGTGCATGGGTTTACTCAGACCTCATTCTGTGCTGCCCTACTAAACTATTAGGAGTTTAGTACAGCACGAAGGAAAACAAGGTATTTCAATGTACACAGTTTTTCGACATCTTCTTGACTCTCCTTTCCACAGCAGCCATAAAACTCAGCATTGTGTGGATGTATTTCCTCTGCTAGCAATTTCTTTTCTGCCTTTTTAAGTGTAACACAAGCTAAATTACACAGGTTGTCAAAACCAAAGTCTAATGGCTCTCATGTGCCGGTAAAATTGAAGCTCTGCTTTTTACAGTAACTTTGCCTCATCTTTTCTAAAACGAGGAAGTAGCTCAGTCTAACACCTCAATGCACAATTGTGCTCATATTAAGGCACTGAATGCAAGTTTCTGTTGCAGCAAGACCAGGCATTTATACACACAAACGCTTTATT
This sequence comes from Calyptomena viridis, assembly GCA_013390005.1. Taxonomy (NCBI): domain Eukaryota; kingdom Metazoa; phylum Chordata; class Aves; order Passeriformes; family Eurylaimidae; genus Calyptomena; species Calyptomena viridis. The sequence goes on along the minus strand of WEIV01005652.1, from coordinate 152,665 downwards.
TGCATTGCTAGTCACTTGAAAGAAAAAACTCATCTTTAGATTTAAACCAGCCTCAAACACTCACCTGACTCCTTTTTAACTTCAGCACATCTTTCAGGAATGTTGTAATTAAAAAACACAAAGAAAGCAAACGTGATTGCAGTGTTTGGAGTAGCAAGTACTGACAGCATAACAGCTGCTTGAAAGATCTGCAGCACCAGGCAGATGAGACTCACAAGGCACCTGTACAGCTGGAACAGTTTGGTGCTTGCAACTGCACCACTCCACTCCCAGTGTCTGTTCCCACCTCCTCTCCCACCCCAGTGGCTCCCAGGGCTGGCAAGATTGCTCCAGCGAGAGAGACAAACATTGCAGCAGAGTTGAAGATGTGAGGAACTTGCCCCCAAATAGAACAAAAAAGTCCTAAAGCATTTTTAAAGAGTATTATGAGACACCAAGATTAAAAGAAAACAACTAGTCACTATCATCGGTTCTTCCTTTGCTATTTTTGTAAAAGATTTGTAAGAGTTTAAAACAGGAAAGGCCCCATGAGGTAGGAAAACCTTGAGGGTATCAAAAGATGAGCAAACAGCTAAACTGCAAGGGAGTGAGAAAACAAGGATGCTAGAAAGACCCTGAGCTGCCTGCAAGAATTTTGTTTTCCTTAAGCAACTGATAAAATGAAGGACAGAAAAGAAGTTGCAGCTGCACCAAACAGACCCACAGGGCACAGGGAAAAGCTGCAGGAGCAGCTGTAAGGAGAGCTCTGTCTCCACCAAACTTCCACCCTCTCAGATCCCCAGCTGCTTCTGACCTTCAGGGAAGCATGGCTGCAACAGGCACAGGCCACCAGTACCCACCTGGGCTTGCCACTTCCTCCAGAAACCTCCAGCCCCTCTGAAGGTAGGAACACCGCTCTCCGCGCTGACTCCGGCTCCTGTGATAATGGCGATGTGCTTCGCTTTGGCAAACACTTCCCGAAAGTCAGCCAGGTCTGTGCACGGGGAGGAAAAACAAACAGCTGTTCAGGCACTCACACTTCCACGTAAGAGGCAACACAGGCAGTGCTGGCACACTTATGCATCCAGAAATGGCATCCATGTCCGTCAGGTACATCAGGTTCTCCATTTTCCCCTACACAGTGAACTATCTCGGGGAAAAGATGGGAAATTTCCTTTCCTTTTTCTGTGAGTCAAAACAAGATTAAAAAGGAACAGGTTAGCTACAGAGAAACGAACAAAAAACAAATCTTCCAATTTACTGCAGATATTAACTTTAAAGCAACAATTTTAGGAAATACTTTAGAGTCACAAAATGGCTGAGGTGGGAAGAACTCTGGAGATCATCTTGTTCAACCCCCCTGCTCAAGCAGGGTCAGCCAGAGCAGATTGTCCAGGACAGTGTCCTGTTGGGTGGTTTTGAGATCTCCAAGGATGGAGACTCTTTAACCTTCCTGCACAACTCATTCCAGTGTTTGACCACCCCCACAGTAAACAGTTTTCTTGTGTTCAGATGGAATCTTGTGTATTTTGATTTGTGTCCACTGCCCCATGTCCTGTGATTTCATGGGGTGCCAATTTGTATTTGATGAGTGGACAACCTAAAGAAATTTCAAAGTTTGCAAGCTGTAAAATTTAAAAAAATTTACTCCCACAGGGAAACAGAAAGGATTTTCACCTCCTGTTCCCTGTCACACCCCTCACACAAAGCAAAGCATGCTTAAATGGACATAGATTATACATATGCATAACTACCTTACGAATAAACATCTGCATTACATCATTAACTAGTTAGCATAGTCAACACCCATCTCCGCCCAGACCTCTGCCCCACGTGGGGTATTTTTGGGGTCTTATCATCACTTTAGACCTAAGAACACTTTGTTATAAACACTGCTAACCACAAAGGTGCCACTTGGTATCTCCCTCTCCCTGTTCCACTGCCTTTTGCCTCATCATTACCTAGGCAAGAGGAGAGAACTAAAGAGAAAAAAAACCTACATGAAGCTCTAACTCAGCTTAAAACCTTAAAACCCATATTAAAAACTAAAACTTAAACCCTCTATTTCCAAATCACCTGTCACCAGGCACTGCTAGGAAGAGTCGGCCTTGTCTTCACTCCCTTCCATCAGGTGTTTTTATGCATTGCTAAGATGCTCCTGAGCCTGGTCTCCTTCAGACTGAACAGTGCCATGTCTCCCAGGCTCTGCTCATATGTCAGATGCTCCAAGCCATTAGTCATCCTTGTGGCCCTTCACTGGTCTCTCTCCAGCATGTCCATGTCTCTCTTGCACTGGGGAGCCCACACTGGACCCAGCATGCCAGATGTGTCTCATCAGGGCTGAGCAGAGAAGGGTTATCTCACTGGAGATGTTCTGCTGACTATAGCCCAGACACCCATTAGCCTTCATTGCCACAAGGGCTCATTGCTGGCTTACGGCCAACGTGGAGTCCAGTGGGATCCCCAGGGCCTTTCCTGACAAGCTGCTCCCCAGCTGGTCACCCCCAGCCTGTCCTATTTCTCCTCAGGGGCAGGACACTCTGAAGTATCAGCCACTCCTCCCAGTTTCTACATCATCTGGAAACTCACTGAGGGTACACTCTGGCCCACTATCCAGACCATTAATGAAGGTGTTAAACAATATTGGCCCCACTATTGACTCCCACAGAACACCATTAGTGACTCTCCAACTGAACTTTGAGCTGCTGATCACAACCCTAATCCCTACAATTTACTGCTTGGTCTTTTAAACAAAACAAAACCCGCAAAACCTCCACCCAAAGGCAAGTAAGTTCCTGTAAGGAGAAACAGTCACTGGAGAAGTCCCAAGACCCACAGCACAAGAGCCACAGAACTGGGCAGAGAACACTACTATTGTGCTGTCCCACCTGCTGCTGTAAACCAAACCTCTGAACACCTGAATGTGCAAAGCTCAGCCCTCCCAGCCTGGTCTCCTGTCTCTGACAGCAGCCAAACACTGATGTTCAAGTGGGCAGAAAAAGCAAGTGCACCTCAGCTACCTGACTTCTGGGGGGTTTGCTGTGTATTTGTGAAGTTTTGTGTGCATTTTTCAAGTTAAGATGTGTTCTCAAATTAGAAAATGAAACTACAATAGCCCCAAACGAGCAAAAAGAGTATATTTACTACTGCTAGCCTGAACAGGGCTCCTGGGGTTACCTAATACCCTGCTCCTGAGCTGTTACAAATGCTCGAGGCCCTCCATAATTCTTGTACAAAGAAATATGGAATGAGTTTTACTGCTCATTATGATTATAAAAAGACAATGCAATTAGGTAGTATATGTTTATGTACATAAATTATAAACATTAAGAACATGTCACAGGGCAACCATGCTGCCTGTAATTATACAAGGGTTTTTGGAACTATACAGAATACAGAAGGTTAATTTCAGTAACTGAAGGGAAAAAAACAAATTCACACTCTTCTAGATGCTTTGAATTAACCTATGGATTTCGTATAGCACACAAAAACCTTCTAGGATTTCAAATACAGCTTAAAAACCTGTCCGGGGTGCTAAAGCAAACAAACGGATGTCTTACTTGAACTAGGACGAGCCATTTCCAGGCAAAACTTCTGTTTCTTTGAAGACAAAGCCTTAAGTCCACAATGCGCTTGGGAAACCAGCCTTCTAGCGGTAAATTGAGAGAGACACATCAGCATCCCTCGGAAGTGCTCTACCTGGGAAAGAAATGGACGGAACGTAAGCGGCCTATTTAGGGTGCACATTTCTGCAAGGTGCACGTAAGGAATTCTGCATAAAGAACCAGGTACAAATGTTAGACACGGTTTTCCCCCCACGCTCTGCAAAACACCGACATCCCAAACCCGAGACCTTCGGAACGGGACAACCCCTTTTGTCTGCGTTTGCTTTCAGTGAAGAGCCGAAGAGACCAGTTCTGCTCCAAAGCTGCCGAGCCCTTAAAAACGCGCTGAAATGCCTAACGTTTTAACTTACGCGACGCTGTCAAATCACTTTTGCTGCCTCACCCCGAAGCGACTCCCAGGCCCCTGCTGTCAACCGGCACTCGAGGGCGGGGGAGAAAACAAGGGATGAAGCCGCTGCCTACGTGCATCTGCCCGCCCGCAGAAGGGCGAAGGGGAACTGCGCGGGCGGTCGGAGCCCCGCTGAGGGGGACGCGGCGGAGGCGGCGGAGGCCTCTCCCTCAGCGGGGCTCCGGCCGCCCGGCCCTCA